>JAQFYR010001195.1:0-10554 GCA_034694985.1 Campodea silvestrii
CTCGCTAATTAGTGGAACATTTAATATACTGACTTGTGAGATGTGGGAGAGCAATTTTTTTTTTGAGACTCATAATTAGTTTAATCTAATAAGGTCTATGCACTTTCTGAAAGAAATCCTGATTACAAGGAATATCACATATTTCAAATTACTCTCTTTTATAATACTTACAGATCTTTCCATTGTTTTGCGTGCCGCTTTGATGGCACTATTGGACTCTGTTTTCTTATCCATTGGCGTTTGCTGAGCAACCTTTTCTTTCCAGACCAATTTCTCGGGAGGACTTAATGATGCATACATGTGTACGCCGATTTCCAAATCTAGGCCTATAAAAACACGTATACTTGTTAAGATATTAGTGCCAAGTTGTAATGTTGCATATTTTTCAATTTATGGTGCAAATAATCAACACTAACACAGTTGACCTGTACATTGTTGTTCTACTTATAAATTCAGATATTGTTGTCAGGGAATATAGGATATACAATAACACTAATAAATCCACAAAAAGTATCACAATGCAACAGAGGACTTTTTACGATGTGTATATACAAGAGATTCATTTGTCTCTTCCATCACAGCTAAATCCACCGCAATAAATTATTGGATCAACATTTATAAAAGATCCACAAGAATAATGTTCTGTTAGGTAGAATATTTTTTTTTATTCGAGAAGTAGAGAATCGTATTTTTTTCGACAATTATTTTTCCATTTCGAAGGCCGCTTATATAATAATAACATTTCCTTAAGTAACACAACTGCCAATAAATTCCGGTTGAAGAACATTACTGTGATTTCTAACACGAGGGGAGTGCCACGGGTGCCAAGCCCTAATATTTTTCTTCCAATGATTAGAAATTATAGGGACCACCTACCGTACCAATACCTCATAATGTCGTTCACTTGGAAAAATCTTCAATGGGAAAATCCTTGTTAAAAGTTGGAGGCTGTTGTTCAGTTACAGGGGGTTGGGTTGAAAACCTGAATTTTGTTGTGTTATTTCCAATAAGAAAAATTCAGTTCCAAATTTCGATAAGAGATATTCACATCTATTTTCTCAATATTTGGCACATACATAACAACAATAAAGCTAATTTGCAAAAAAAAAATCATTTTTTTACCACAAACATATGAAAGTAGACCGTAGTAGAATCATTAGAAGCAAAACAAGTTTCACCGGAGTAGCGACATGAATTTTGCCCAAGCAATAAATAAACGGGGAAACAATATGGTTCTAATGAGTGGATTCTCAATACAATAAAATAATAACAACATATACAATCGTTTTAAAACTATTAGTAATATATCTATGAACATACGGTGTTGTTGTTTTGACATCAATATCCTTAACCTTCCCTGAAGCTAATAATATTTTGAGAACCTCATCTGTATCAATCTTTGCTACGTAATGAAGTGCTGTCCATCCATTCGTATTCCTATCACATGGATCGGATCATCTTACAAATATTTTATTAATGAGTATGTAAACATTTATAGAAGTTCTATAAAAAAAATCAGAAACAATATTTAGTCTACTGACGATTTACATCAGTGTTATGAAAGGTTGCACTCACAAATTAGAGTAATATACCGGTATACGATTAATTAAGAATAAATATTTTATTCACATGAGTTGACAGATATTTTGTTAAGTTTATGTCAATAGTCTGAGGATCTTAAAGTTTATGTGTACTAAATGTTAAAAAAAAATCAGTCATTGTCGGAGTTCGTCAATTGCTCCAAGCACCATCTAATATTTTTAACGTATTCTTAGTGTATCGGGTATAATATACGTACGGCAATACTTTATATAAATATGATGATCCATAATAAACTACACATATGTCTCAAAGTTCTGTACACTCTCTGTCAAAATAACTTTCCCTTGTTTATATATAACACAACACCCAGAAAAATATTCCAGATCCAGTACATTTACAGTTACATTCAAAACTTCCATAGTATTTCCTAATGAACATACATAATTTGAAAACAAGGAAGACTAATGTATAAGGTCCCTAACTTATTATGCTCACAATAATAGAAGTACAGGTGAATTGGAAATACTTATTTCTCTGTAAAATGCTGAAGTTTTTCAGACCACAATTCCCCATTCATAATATCAGCTAATATATAATTTAATTTACTAAAAATCAGCTAATACATTTTAGACAGATTCAACTTTTGTTACATAAGACTCGGCAAATACTCAATACTTTTGGGAGTTCAAAGACAGCTTTTAGAACTTTCCTTAAATGGATTGCTTGAACATTAAGTGGTACCGATTGTCACAGAAAGGTGAAATCAAATTACCACACTGTTCAAAATATTTTGAACGCTTATATTCAAGGAAAACTGAATGTCAGGTTATAGAGTGTTATGATTACCAACATATTTATTCAATGTCCAGTTCTTTATTTTATTAAGAAATAGTGATCTACGGACCCTTATCTTCAGATAGCATTTTTTTATCACATTAAATGTGCTGACTGGTCTTTTACAATTGTACAATATTCAGTAATCTGAGCATCAGATTACTGAACTTTGGATTTTTTCCAGATAAGAGTTTCAATATACTTTGAGATATGCTGTCTACAGCATATAAAAGGTTCCTATGTCGACAGTTCACACCAATGTTTGCTGCAAAAACTGAATAGGCATTGTTTTGTCTATGGTGTTACAGTTCCAGATTATTCAACACTGTCAAACTGAAGTACAAAGCGTACATTGTTTGTGTTGCAGTGTAATTAATTTGTATTTACAGTGGTGGAGTCTTAGTCATTTTCTCGAGCATAATTTTTCTTTTGTTTTGATAGGAATATGGCTAGTTTTTTGGTAAAATTTCACTAAATATCACATAATTCAGTTACATTTGTCTTTTTTTCTACAAGTTTCCAATTTTTAATACGTTACCTCATCGCTTTCAATAGTGTTCGATAGAAACAACATTGAAAATGTGGTCACGTGATGGTGGCATTTTCTGATGAAGCAGTCGTAGTTCTTATTGGAAGTTTCTTATTGGAATGGTATTGGAAGCTACCCAGTGACCAGCGAAGGTGTCACTGAGGTTTGCCCATCTAGTTCGAACAATCGTCAATGAAACAAAATCACAGAAAAAGTATCATTACTTTAAGTTTAGTAGCATAGTTTAAAATAATTATATTTTATTGAAATTCATGCTTAATATGTCATGGTCATCCGGATAAGGGGAATAGGTGCACGTGCCGAAGTTTAATTTGTGCAACCAAAATATTTATGTAATCATGAAGGTACGATTATCTCCAACTTAAAAACTGCAACTTGTCTCATAAAAAAGTAGACGCCAGAATTTCTTCCAGCGCGCCCATGACAACTTTTTACTTCTGGTTGGCTTACTCTGTTGTTCTGCTCAATTACATAGTTTATACGTTCTCAGCCATCAATACTCCTATCTGCGATTGATCAACGTTCCTTAGTCTTAATATAGTTTTAAACTTTATTTCATTGCTTTCACTGGAATCGTTGCCAAGCCTACAGTTTTGTTATTCATTGTCCCATCTGAAGAAAGGAATTGACAGCGAAATCCCATTTCTGACTACCTAGAGAAACTGCTACATGTATCAATAGATATAAGATGAGTTTTCTGTGGTTGATTAGACAAACACTCCTAATATTGGAACAATTCCTTCACAGCAGTAGTCAGATGTTCTGAATACAGTTTTGTAATGTAAATGTTTATCTCAGGGGTCAGTAGTTACACCAACAGATGAAATGCCCTCTCAAGGAAGTATTATTTGTGGCGATCACCGTCACACTTTAATTATTATCAGAATATAAATTTCACAGCAGCATTTATACAACACTTATTTACAATAAAAAGGAAATAAAATAATAACAAAGTAACAACACACTGCACATAAAACCTGCTGACAATAAATATGAAGGAAGCAAGAGACCTTTAGTTGGAACATTTTAGTTCTGTTTACATTGAGCATTTACTTTTCTGGCAGCCCTTCTAATCAACTCCAATGTAACATACACTTTAAGTATTTTTTTACGAGAGCATAAATAATGATACAAATAATAGTGTATTTCTACTTTAATAATAATAATAATAAAACGTAATTCATGTTAATCACAGATATTTATACTGTTATTATTTTTATTATTATAAATATAATAACAGCGTAAATAATGTTTAATAATAAGATATTTTGGATTTTTCTTTCTAGATCGGGGCCCAGTCAATTCGCTATTAAAATATTTTAAGGTTTAATATATTCGAACTCTAAGAAATAAATATAAAATAATATTCAAATTAAAAGACTCATACTTGGCTGTTTTTTTTAAATCAATATCACTAATTTTCACCAAAAACTTTTCTTTTAAAGTTAGCAAATAAGCAAGTGTTTTTATCTCCTCTACAAATACATTTTCACACTATGAAAAATAGTCACCACAACACTCGGCGCACAAAATTTGTTAAAGTCAGTTGGGCGAAAACAACTGTGGTGACCTGTCAATTAAGGAATCAATGCACACTTTACATGATGAATTCCCGCATTTTTTAAATGTTGCGTATAGTTAGAATCAACAGACTTATTGAAACGCGTTTTTTTCGAGAGTGACATGATTCTCATGACGAACTCAACGTCATTTTCAATTGCCGTTGAAACAGATATCACGTAATTTATTGACATATTTGTGCATATCTATAGGGTATAGCACACGAGTGACACAACACATCAGGATTACCTGGAATAGACGTATCTGACGGTGTAATGGTATCACTGGTGTCCGGGATTGAAGAATAAGTAACTGAATTTATTTTCATTGTGGAAGGATCCTTTGAGATTTGAAATTAATGTTTTCGAGTTATCTGCGGCACATTTTGATGAATTGATGCATGTTTAAAGTACGGAATGTTTGTATATTTGCTGTTGGATTCTGGCAGTATCCACCCTTTTGTTGTATAGTACAAAATAATTTTTCCAAAGAATCATGGTTGTCTTCTTATTAACATATACTTAAAATGTTTGTTTTTTGAAGATATTTAAATAACGTTATCAGAGCATTTATGGGCAATATTCAGCCATGAAGACAGTTAATGTTTTTGTCACATTTTCCCCTTAAAACTTACTTGCACCTCCTGAAAAAACGTCATACACTTATTTAGGTGGTCATTTGCTTTTGGGTTGTTTCCAATGAAGCCACTTCGGGAATGTTTGATACTTCTTGATATTAAGAAATTTAAATTTTCAACTAGACTGTCAATTATTAGTGTTATTACTACTAGTTCAGCAGTGCCTGCTACAATTGGTCGTAGCGATCCCGAAGCAACATTAGTTTCATGCCTGCTGCCACCGAATAACTGAATAGCTGAGCTGCATAATTTACCTTCATTTTCGAGAATATTGGTAGAGTAACGTCAATTTTTTTCAAATTTCGAGGCTTGACGGTAACTTTGGTCTGAGTCCTTTTCATACCGCAATATTCTTCCACTTCGCTTATTTGCCATCAAATTGGAATACGTGTTTGTGAAGGTTGTTACGCAGGCTATTCAAAATATGAGGATGGTAAGTTTTTTTTTATGAACGATTAGTTCATACACACCACTTGTATTAATTAGCTTTTTTTATATAAATTTTTCAGTTCTTTATAGCAAATTTGAATTTAACGTTCATAACCTACATCAAATCTAAAATATACATCTTCAAAATTTCACATTAACGCACCAGCAGTTTGAACAATACCGTAATTAATCATACTGAGGTCAAAAATTTGATCGAATGTTTTGTAAGCTGAGTCTGACATTTTTCGTGAACATAATGACAAATAACAATAATTTTGTTAAGTTTTTAGAAATACGGAACGAGTAAAGAAACTGCTAATGATTGATATGGCTTCAAATTTTCGGAACGAACACAAGAACTGGTCAGTTTTACAGCTAATTCCAAAATTCAGGAACCAGATGAAAAAGCTTCAATTTTATAGCTGATTCCTCATTTCAGGAACGAGCTGAAAAATTGAATATTTTTCAGCTCATTCCTTACTTTAGGAACCGGAGGAAAAATGGAGAATTCCAGGTATCATTCCTAATTATACACAGTAACAGTCAAATTTAACAGTTCTTGTTCTTATCGGGGCGATATTGAGGAATGAACATCTTCATCACAATAAAATTTTATATACTGAACGTTCACTTATGACATGTACTATTGCTATTAAATGAAAGTGAAATGGATTACGCAATTGTACTTTCAGGTCATAATCAGATCTACATTACCTGCGGAAGTTTCAATTGGAACAGTATGTTGACTTTCCCTGATATGCGAACGAACGTGTGGCCTGTGTAATGCTTCATCGATCTCAGATTCCAACAGCTTGAGAAGATGTTAGGTCGGAAGCGACGTAAAGCTGTATCTTCTGACTTCTACGGTAATCTGTTTGTTTCCTTGAATCAACGGGTAAATCATTATTTTTTTGTTTTCGGGTAACGTACTGTACGCTCATAATCCTGAGCTTGTTCAGGCAACTGCGACCTCCGGATGACACAGTCAGTTTCCTGAAATTGTTGGGTTGACGATAACCTACGTGGTTCTTTGTTTCCGACACCAGCAAATGATTCATCTTGCATAGCTAAAAAGTGGGATGGGTTAAGTTTTCTGTTATACTCTTCGTTTTCCTTCATTCTCTGCTTCAACTCGTTTTTATCTGCCCTCATTGACTCGACATTACGTTTCCATTCTTCGATGGTAGCTACGCCGAACTCTATCTTACTCTTTACGTTCACTTGTTCCTTCGTCTCTTCACTCCTTTCACGGATGCGTACAATAGGTGTTTGTGTTTTATGCTGCGGTTTAAGGTAATTACTCTCACGTCTCACCCAAGGCAGACTCTATTTTTGAATTTCGTGGGTCCCATCTGCACGTGCCTCTTATCCGCCTGTAGTACACATCTACCCTCAAACCCTCTCGATCTATTTATTCATATATACTATCTCAATGATGGCTCAGAGGGCATAGCACACCCCAGTAGGGCCGCTTCCCATATCCACATGGACATGCGCACCCCTCTCCTACTAGTCTCGATGCTTGATAACGACCTTGAACACGAGTGTAAGTTTCAAGAATGATTTCCAACCACAACTGCATTTTACTACGCTTTCTAATTGGAGTGGAGACTGTCATTTGGAGTGAAGTTTGAGAGAGGGTTAGAGGTGACTTGAGACGTACTCGAAAGTTCGGTGATGGAAGAAATGGATGTGCGTATCAATGAATATTTGCGTGCTTGGGATCTGTTCTACGCACGAAACTTCGAAATACTTTTCCAATAATAGTTGCGTGTGCAGTGCTTCACAATATTGCCAGAGAGGAAAATGAGGCAGATATTGACGACGGTCCACCGGTTTTGATTGATCAAAATGTACCAATTCAAAACAATACCCCTAGAAATAATGCAATGGGACAAGCTGTAAGAGCCACGGTTATTTGCAACCATTTTACTTAATGTACTTACAAATATCTAGTCATTTTATAATATCAGGAGTTCATATTAAATATGCTGTATAAATTTATGAAATTTTGTAGCTGTAGTCAATTACAATTTTGTTTATTTTGTATGTAATAAATTAGAAATAAAAAACACATTTTAAGAAATGCGAACGATTTTATTAGCAGAACAATAACAATATTTTCCTATGTTTCCATGAAGTTTTATTTTACTTTTTATTTCTCTGTCCACTAATGCAAGTATCAACTGTTTCTCCACAAGAGAATAAATATGCCGTTCTGTCATTTTTACTTCAAATACAAAACGAAACACATGCAACAAAAATTACAACAAAACTGCAGGGATAAATGAATCACGTCTGCAATAATTTATTT
Source organism: Campodea silvestrii (assembly GCA_034694985.1). Classification (NCBI taxonomy): domain Eukaryota; kingdom Metazoa; phylum Arthropoda; class Diplura; order Rhabdura; family Campodeidae; genus Campodea; species Campodea silvestrii. The sequence continues at coordinate 7,867 of JAQFYR010001195.1, forward strand.
GCAGTTGACTACTGATTTCTGAGCGTCTTTTATACCAAATCAAATAAATATTTTTTTTTACGTCAGCGTTAGTCTTACAGAAGCAAAATGTTCCCCGAGAAGTAATAGGCAGTAACAATGAATTATATATATATATATATATATATCGCGGAATTCAATTTTGCTAATTACAATGTAAATCGTCACATCGGAAAGGGAGTTAGGAAAACTATAATATATGCATTATGAATAAACAGAATAATTATATACGTATTATTTTTAACATTGTGTATATATCTAGTATCTGGACTTCAATTTCCATCAAACTGATCCCTGCATATTTTATTTTAAAAATTTAAAACACAAGTTCATATATATGTTAGCGGAACTTTGTTAAAAACGTAATATTACAAATTTACGGGAGTTTTACAAATTTCCATAAGAAACTGGGAGTTTTGTAAAATTACTGAAAAAATTCGTTATTTTACAAAATTCCTTTATTTTAAAAATCATTTTTTACAAATTTCCTGACTAGTATAACTTATTGCTTCGGCTTTCGGGAAGTGATGTTTTTATGTACCTTGATGCTGAACATTGCATTTAGTATTTTTCCTTTTGCATGTAAACGTAGCTTTTTAATACTAATTACCTGATGAACTATATCCGCAATGAATATAATCTTCGCAATATATGGATGTTTGGGACTCTCGGTTTCCCATTAATAAATAATGTCAATCCTGGGCTGGCCAAATAATTTAGGTTTACGGATTATATTTGCCGTCAATTCTTCGGGGTCCTCCAAACAAGAACATAAGATCCAAAACTTAAATTAAAACCTATTTTAAAACTCGACATGCTTTATTTAAAAATATAACCCATATCTGAAGAATTCAAATAGTTCATATTAAAGCAAGAAGCATACAAAATCCTATCATATAATTATGATCTTGGATATTATGATGTGCCGAAAAGTACGAAATTGTATTGGCTGCATGTCCATCTGCTATATGGAGATGAAATCTTTAACAACCGCTCTTAAATGCAAACCAGAGCTTAAAGAACGTCCTACTTACAGTACATACAGTATATGAATAAAATATTGGATCTTCTTACCTACAGTCAACACAAAAACTTAGAAAAATTATCAAGGGAGTCGACTGTTAGTAGGCCTAACGTTTTTGACTTTTTGTACTTCCGCAGATGAAACAAAAGTTTATCTCTTCTTCCATGGCCCGTTTGAACATGCTTGTGCTTTAGAAACTACATTGTACATATCTTCCAAAGGAATATGAAATCTCACGTAATCACTGTATCCATTTGCAGACTTACTACTAATTAATAACCGTTTGATATCAGCAAGTTGCAATATGTGATATAAGTGTAACAATTAATAGTCATAACTCACAAGCCGCTCTTTTTCTCATTATATCAGGCAAAGCCATTAGCCATTTTCACTTTATTAATTATTGTTTTATAATCGTCGTTAGTATGAATATTACACTTCCGTTGCTTTGTAATTTGTTCCTTTAATGCGTTAAAAGTATTGTTTTTTTTCTGTCGTAATTATGCGAAAATTTAAAAAGAAATTGAAATAAACAATAATAAAGAAGGCGCTGTACTGTCACTATAGTAATTCGATTAAACAGCATAAGTCTAAAGGTGCATTCACAAAACAACGTGTAGTGCTTATTTATATTGTGCGAGTATAACTTCCAGCAGGTGGATACTTTAACATTTGTTCAAATTCTCTCTTAAACTTATTTTAACAAAGTTTTAAACTATACGAAATCAAACACTTTGTTCGCCATCTCTGTAGTACTGTTTATTTAAAATGACTATAGTTTCGCACACTGTGCATCTTCAGATTTATCAAGTAAATAAAAACATAAAACAAAGGAACACTTGAAAAAACAAAGCAAAGGAACACTTGTTCCACTTGTTCATAAAACTTGTTCATAAAACAAAGGAACACTTGTTCCACTTGAAAAGTTATAAGAGGAAAATGTTGCATATACGTTTAATTATTTGTCCCTACTTTGTTTCCATTATTTTGCTTTTCATATGAAAGGAGTAATTGATTTAATGATGATATGTATGTGTTTTATTGCTTACAACCGGTTTCACTCCAGGACATCTTCAGGTTTAACAAGGATATTGCTTAAAATACGTAAGTGCGCATACATGAATTTACAGAAATCTGGAGTTAAACATAGTCGAATTTCGTTATTATTGTTTCTTAATTTTAAAACTTCACATAATTTGGGCGTCGTTTATTGATATTTCCAAATTCTATAAATGTTTTGTTCGACTTTTTCCACTTTCAAATTCTGATGCCCTTAATAAACGGCACTCATCTGCTTCTTCTGAAATATTTCAGTGAATGCCAGAAAATTCAGCATCGTTTCAAATAACCTGTAAAACATATTTGTTACTAAATACTTAATTGATTTCTACATGGCATTCTAATACAGTTTGACTCTATTTGGCCATTTCACTTTTTGTTATTCTATCTTTCTTTGTGAATAGAGCAGAATTTTATTGTTTTGTTTTGTAAGTATTTAAATTTTGTTAATTTAGTTATATTATTTTATTATAATTTCTTGTTCATTTGCAATTGCTAGGTTCCCTGAGTATGAGCTCCATGTGGGTTCGAAACTAGTTGGAATAAATACGTTTTTACAGAGACTGGCTTATTTGAATCAACTCTCC
>JAQFYR010001196.1:0-10541 GCA_034694985.1 Campodea silvestrii
GTCCATTTACAAAAATTGTTGCTTCAATCATACAAAGTTACAATGACACGATACATTCTTCAACAGGCTACAAACCAAGAGAAGTGAATCGTAACAACGAACATCTGGTGAGGGCCAAACTTTATCCACCCATGAAAATACAAAAGCCACAGTTTAAGATAGGTGATACTGTAAGAGCTGTAGTCAAAAGAACAATCTACTCCAAAGGATACAAAGGACGATTCAGCATAGAAGTATATACCATTCATAAAATTAAACTTACCAAACCAGTGACTTACCATATTAAATCCAAAAGTGGAAAGGTTTTAAAAAGAGCCTTTTACAAGCAGGAACTTGCATTAGTCAAGCAACCTCATTAATGAGTGGTCATTATTACATAACTCTACCTTCGAATGTGACGAGTGACAGTGAGAATACGCTCTCACAGTTTAGAACGTTACTTAGTGATGTTATTGTGGCACCCAGAGACAATCATGAGGTTGCGTTAGTACAGGTATCGTACGTAAATTCCATAAATTCCTTCTGCTCCTTCAACGATGCCATGATAAGGATAAAACAAAATATACCCATCATAGATGAAGAAGAAGATGAATTTTTGGAGGCTGTAGATCATGAACAAACTGCCACTTCTGTTGGATCATCAGTTCCGGAAGTTGGAGAACAACATATATATACAAACGTTCAGGTGTCTAATCACTATTATGACAGCTTAAAGGAACTTGTTACAGAATTAAACATGGCTCTGAAAACAGTCATAAAAATAAAAGGTACTCTCGTCAAGGTTGAAAAAGATGGAAGAATTTCATGGGATGCTAGACATGCTAAATATACCATATCCCCACATATGGCAGCGATGCTAGGCTTTGAAAAGAATGTTATACGATATGGACATATTCGGTTAAGCGAATATGTGGGTGATATTTTAGCAAATACTCATGCCATGTACTTTTACTGTAATATCATCTCCCCCGATTACGTGGGAGATAAAAGATTACCACTCTTACGAATAGTTCCCTTCACAGGTGAACGAGATCAAACAATCACCTTTGAAATAGACACACCTTTCTATAAAAACCTAAGAACTTCGTGCATAGATGACATTTTGATTACGATCACCAACGAGGTCGGTCTAAGATTTCCCTTCACCAAGGGACCTGTCATAGCTACCTTACACATTCGTCCTAGATAATGCGTAACGCTTATGTTTACAACGATGGTGAATATCTCAAGGCATTTCAAGGAAGAGGCAACGTTTACTTTACTGGATTTCGCAGACAACGAGGTTATGGTATCCTTGGAAATGTTTCCAAATATCTTGCACAGTATGGCATTCCTATAGCAAAAAAACTAGTTGCACCTTTGATCAAAACGGCTTACAATACGAGAAAAGCAATGAAAGAAGATAAAAAGGATTTTGCAACTGCTCTGTCTGACAGTGTTAACCAATCCTTTGGAGGGAGAGGGTTAAGCGATTTCAAACGAGCTCGTGCCACTACCAAAAGAACCAAAAAGGCTCCAAAACGTAAATCAAAGAAACGTAAACAATGGCCTTAGTTGACTCGGCATCTCAACCCATCGTTCGATCCAATTTAGATCTATTTTCAACAGCACCAACAGATACCTCAACCTTAGATTCAAAGTGGATAGAAATTCGTACCTCAAGTAATCTCACAGACTATGGGGGAATCATAGAATTTACCGTCAACGGGTCAACTAATTATCTGGATCTATTGGAATCTTTCTTCTACTTTCGAGTGAAAGCTAAATTACCTGCCGCTAATTTAGTTGCAGATAATAATGTTTTTGGTGCAAATAATTTTATGCACTCGTTAATACAGCAAGCTGATGTTTATCTCAACAATACGCTCATTTCTACTTCTTCGTTAAGTTATCCCTATCGGGCATACATAGAAATGTTACTTGGATATAACTCGTCCTATGCAAAAAGTCAAGGTCCAAACTTTCTTTACTTTTTTGACAAACACCCCGAAGAGAATGTGAATGATGCAAAAGTCAAGTTAAGAGATCCATTTCTCGCCGGCAAAGAAGTGGAACTTGTGGGACGCTTAAGCTCAGACTTTTTTCAACAACCACGTTACTTATTAAGCGGTGTTGATTTACGAATTGTGTTACATCTGAATCCAGCCTCTTTCGTGTTTAACGAAGCAAATGCTGTTGCAGCACCTGTCAATGCGACATACAACATAACAGAAGCAAGTTTTTTTGTTCGAAAACAAAATATTCCACCATCCATTTCTAATGCACATGAAAGGATATTATTATCAGGTGGAGTTGCGAAATATCCACTCAACCATGTAGAACTGAAAAGATTCCCAATAGCCAATGCATCAAATGATTTTTCATTTAGTAACGTGTTTCAAGGTCAAGTCCCACAAAGAATAATCATAGGACTCGTTTCATCATCAGCTGTAAATGGAAACGTGAAAGAAAACCCATACTATTTTGCAAATTATGGCTTGTCAAAAATAGGAGTCACCATTGATGGCGAAGAATCACCTTACAAGAATATGGATCTGGATTTCTCAGCAAACACACCACGCTATCTTCGAGCTTTCTATCATCTCCTTACGGGCATGGGTGTTGCTAATGATAATGATATAAATTATGACATTACCAGAGATAACTTTGCAAAAGGCTATGCCTTATATTGTTTTGATGTTGTGCAAGGTGCTAATGATGGCGTAGCATTCCCGTTTCTGAAAACGGGTAACGTGAGAATCGAAGGTCGATTTAGTGCACAAACTGCAAAAGCACTTAATCTCATCGTTTACAGCGAGTGGCCCACAGTCATCAGAATAAATCACTCGAGACAAGTTCTATTTGACTACACCACATGAATACATCGCAGTTACAAGAAGGTTTGAAGAAGCTTAAGTTAGATGGCAATGTACTCGCATGGGACTATTTCGACCCCAGCGTCATCAATAATAACAAGATTCAAGCCTTTATTTTGAACACCGGATCAAGTGACACACCAGGTCAACATTGGACTGCAATATTCAACCTCAAAGGAAGATGTTTGTTTTTTGACAGTTATGGCAGACCTCTCAATGAATATTTCCCATTCGAGATTGAAAATTTAACATGTAATCCATATTGTATACAATCGCCATATAGTATCGTATGTGGACATATGTGCCTTCACTTTTTTTATCTCTTTTCAAAGCAATTTCATTCATTTACACAATTATTAGATATTTTTGATTTGTATAATTTAACCATGAATGATGCATTATCATATTCTTTTGTAAAAAAAACATTTTGTCCCATATATCGATATAAAACGGGTGACCAATGTTGTATTCCTTGTTACCAATAAAAAGATTTTTTTTTTAAATTCTCATGTGTTTTATTCTATCATACAATTTGCCAAAATTACATATTCGACCTTTGAAATTATATCTTCGGGATCTTTCCCGATCCATGGCAGCAAACATCCATTCTCTACCATCTCTGGATGGACATGTTGCAGGTATTTGATAAGTATGAACAACATCATCGAAGGAAACATTCTGTTAAAACAAAAAATACAACAATACAATATTTGATTACATGGATTTTTATTATAATCATCATAAAAATAATACAAAGGATCAATTTAACAATGGTCCCATATTTTGGAACAGATTTGTAGCTTGGTTTATATTCAAACTGGAACCATAACCACGAGGATTTTCTATTGGGTCCTCTATACGTCTAATATGGATGTAGGGGTTGTCCATGAAATCGGCCTTCCACAAATACCATGATCCACCCAATGGAATTTTTGCATCCTCATTCGAAGCTGTATTCGGTACAATAAGAGGTCCCATCTTCTGAAACAAATTCGACGCTTGAGTCATGGCCAAACTTGTGCCATAACCACGAGGATTATTTATTGGGTCCTCTAAACGCCGAATGTGAAGATAAGGTCTCCCCATGAAACTCGCCTTCCACAAAAACCATAACCCACCAAGAGTTATCTTTATTATTGGGTCTTCTACCTTAACTGGTGCGATTTTCCTTCTAGGAGTCTCAACATAATCTTCTGGTTCTTCTTCAACTGCTCTTGGTAAATCTGGTCGACTAGCTGTAAGAAAAATATGTTTTTACAATATAGTTAACATGTACAAACAATATCTCACTTACCGATTTTTCTCATTTTACTCTCCATAAGTTTTTTTGGTTCTTCAGTCCATTGCTGAGGATATTCAACATCTTGATCTAAGGGAAAAAATTATTGTAAAACATATATTTTTAGAGGAAAGAAATATATACTTACTTCTTGCTCTATCAACATATGCTTGAGCCATCGTCAAATAGTAAATAATAATTTTCAAATCAGGACACCCTCTTTTATATGATTTAATACGTCATTTCGAGGCTCGCGCGCCAACCTCAAGCTATTGGTCCAAGGTATACACCCATCGACGCACGCATCTCGTCTGTGATTGGTTCATCATATTATTACATATAGATTAGTTTCATGTAGAATTTTCACATAAACAAACATATGGCCGATCAACCCAGTCAATCTTTTTTCATCAAGAGTGTTTGCGAAATACATGGTCAATGCGAGACATCTCAACTTCCTTGTTGTTGGTGTAGCTGTGAAACTTGCGTTGAATCTACTCCAGGACCTACCTGCTATTATCCATATGGAACAAATTCATCAGAAAGTGAGGGATCTGTATCTGACTCTGTCGGATGATGATAAACGACGGATCCGATGTTTCAACGAAAGACTCGTCCTCTCAGATGATCCACATAAGATCATAGACATTCACACTCAGTCCATCATTCTTTCAAACATCATCAGAGCCCAAACAAGATATCATCTCTACCTCCAGAAATTGGAAGAAAGACAACTTTGGGACAACATGTTTAAGAAAAGGATATCCATCGAAGATCAAATCATCAAAGAACATCCACAACTACCTACATGGGAGGAAATCATGTCGGGATTACGAATGCGAAAAGGTGTAGCACCAATCAACCATGGAATTAATAAATTACAGTGTGAAGAAATTGACGAAGAACAAGAAAAAAAAGAAAATCAATGTGTGATTTGTTTACGTTATAAATCAAATGTTTCATTTCAATGTGGACATATTTGTTGTAAAAATTGTGCATTAATATTGAAAACTTGTCATAAATGTAGAGAAAAAATACATGTCAAACTTCCTATATATCTGGAATAAAATAAAATATTTTTATCATTCAACCCAAGACTCTCATTTCATATGGATATCGTAGATCTCAATGCTCTAATTAAACGTGGTTATGAAAATGATGATAAACAACATTTCTTGCAAAGTTTAGATATGGATAAATTTAAACATGTACCTAAAGCATATATCGACAAATTAATTGCAGTATGTTTAGAAAGAATAGATCTACAAGTAAAAAGAAAACAACTCAAACAGGAACATCTAGAACTACTCAAGTCAGTAGATAGAAGCGACTGCCCTCACTGTAGACGAGATACAATAAATTATCATCCAGGAAATCTAGCAGGAACTAATCATAGACCAGATTGTGAAATAGGAGATTGCACATTCCAGACACATTATTGCCTTTGGGATCATTTGGATGTCTGTGAACAAGAAAAATGCCAAGCAGAACATTTACGGGAATGTAATCATTCCTGTTGCCGTCCTATGAGAGCTCTTAGATCGAATTGTTAAAAAAAAAATATCCTATATATTTAGAATTAAAGACTCAATTTTATCATTCACTCGCAGTCTTTCATCGGAAATGGATATCATTAGTCTCACTTATGTAATTAGAAACGGTTATGGTGATGGAGATAAAGAACATTTCTTAAGAAATTTAAATATGGATAAATTTAAACATGTACCAAAGCCATGGATCGACAAATTAATAAAAGCATGCTGCGAAGCAATAGATCTCCATAATTCACGAGATGTATTCGCAGAAGAATATCTCGAAATAATCAGAGCAATGGATAGAGAAGATTGCCCACACTGTGAAGAAGGCGGGGGTTTTCATCCAGGAAATCTAGCAGGGACACATCACTCACCAGATTGCCAACTAGGACAATGTACATATAAAGACCATTACTGCCTCTGGGATCATATCGAAGAATGTGAAGAAGAAAAATGTAAAGCACAACATTTACGAACATGTAAACATGGCTGTTGTAGACCTACCAGACCAAGAAGATATGCTATTTAAAAATATTGTCAATAAAATAATACATTTTATCTGTCAACCTTTTATTCACACAAAAAATATTCTCAGAAAACCACACAAAAAAAAATACCCTTCTTCTGAGAAATTTTTTTTACCACTTTTTTATTGCAACCTTTTTACAAGCACAAAAAATGAGGTTGAAAAGAGCATCACAAAAGAACGCAAAATATGTACACTTTTTAACCATACATAAAAATTGGTACCAGAAATGGTTTATACCCCAAAGTGGTACCAGAAATGGTTCACCATACTAAAATTTGGTACTAGAAATATTACCATGCTAATTTTGGTACCAGGAATGTTCCGATCATATATACTGTCATTGCAATTGCATCTTCCTGTGTCATATTTTTATTGTAATGATAATAATAATAATAATAATAATAAATCCGTTATCTATTTTATGCATTCAGGCCCGTAGCTAGGGTATGGGTAGTAGGGTAATTACCTTACCGGTTTTTCTCATAAATATACAAAAAGTAAAAATTGAAAAGGAAAAAAGGCGTTAAGCTTTCATAACTTTAGTTCTCCGTAAGATGATTTCATTTATATTTCATTAAAAATAATTTTCAAGCGAAACGTTATCAGCGGATTGCTCAGCACGTCTCTTCCAATTAAGGACATTGCTACTCTTGCTGGGAATGGGACAAATATATTTAAAACCCTTAAAATATTGACTCATTTGCAGAATGTATGCACTAAAAATCGCCAAAATACTTATCTAAAATAATTTTAATATATAAATGGAAAATAGCGTATTTTGGGTTAACTGAAATTTGATTATGAAATATTATACTTCTGTACATTATGACGATAAACTAAAACAGAAGAGTTGTTCACTACTACATATTTTTCTAAAAGTCGAAAAGAGCGATTTGAAGCAGAGTTTGGACTTCTTTTTTTAAAAGAAATACATGCGAAAATTGAATTTCCTACACCTTGTTAACCACGCAGTTGTGTTTTGCAACAGTGTCGTTGAAAAAATATTGCGAACTAAAAACCTTTGACACAGAAGTTCGTATGAAAAAAGGGGAGGATATAATTTATTTGTACCACTTTGGTAATTTGAAACTAAAGTAGAAAATTGATCGAGTGGATCGAGGGCGGAATTTTTAGCATTTTAGGATTAGGATTACTAATTTGACACTATTTCTGCTGAATTTTTTTCAGTATTAGGTTTTCAATACGTCGAAAATATTATTATGAAATATTTAAAATATGTACGTAAACCACAAAATCCATGATTACATAATTATCTTTGAACTCTAAATAGGTGTTAATAATTATATGTCAGTAAATCTGCTTGTGTGAAATGCTCATTCCAAACTGAACATCTGCTTATATTTCCCCTCAAAATGAGAATTTATTTACCGAGGTTTGAGTAATCATAATGGGTAATGCTCTTAAATTTGCATCAGGTTTTCCGACGAGCGGATATAGCCATAAATAACCTTTAAATGTATAATGCTGAAGAGCTACGAATTGTCTTTGCAGTTGATAATTAAACAAAAGGAAAATCTAAGATTATAATCTCAAATTAGAAGACGAGATGTTTCTTTTTAAATGTGTTGCACTTTTAATGTATGTTTTATTTTTATTTATTTTTTCCATACATATATAAATAGAAATTACTTTTCAAATTTCGTAATGATGCTTGGAAAATTATTTGTTTGAAAACTGTTGAGATTTATAGTAACTTAATAAATCTATGAAAATGAAAGTTTTGAAATGTAATGTTTGAAACCAGTTCCAATATTGACTCATATTTTGCATACATTGATTCTTGATGCTGATAGAATAAGATGGTCGGATTGGTCGTACATTCATGCCATGGATTCGAACCCTCCACGACCCTACCTCACACACTTGGTCCGGATTCTGCGGAGTGCGAAGCATATTGCACAGAACATTGCATTACTATTTTCTATCAATATACTTAATTGCACGATAATCTCTCTGAGAACTGAATATTTTGTAAGACATAAATTTTAGATTTCAGCTAAGATTTCCTTCAGAATATATTTCTTCATAATTTGGAAGTGGTGAATGCCTAATAGAAGTATATAAGACTACAGCTTTCTGTGAGTTTCAGGAAAAGCTGTCATAAAAATGTTAACTGCAATATTTCTACGATGAAAAACAATATTGACATGACAGCTATACATGCATATGGGATGTAAGGTTTTCAGGTAATCTACTTGATATACTTCTGCACATTTTTAGCAACATTCGTAGGTATATAAAAGATTCCAAAGCTATTACTATTTTTTTTTGCCAATAAATATATTTCTGGATGATTATTTACAATTTACATCATTTGTAAGCTTACGTATTTTAGTGCATGCATGTCACTTGTATTTTACACATGTATTCAATTGGTACATTTGTTGTAACTTTTGGCATGGCGGCATACCTTGGACTTCACGTAACTATTTTTTAATATTATTTTCAAATCGAAATATCGGTTCGTATGTAGAAATGCATCCACATAAATAAGACAATTATTGAATTATAATGACTATAAGAGGAGGTCGTTGTCATTTAAAGAACAAAAATGAATCAACTGAACTAATAATTATATTTTGCACTACTACGGATACGTGTTTTAAATACCACCTGCAAGGTCATTATGGGACAGGTGCTAAAGTAAAGAAGTACTTGCAACATGCGAAGTAGGGATTTGATGCATTACTGAATTGTTACGACAACTTGGTAGATGATAAAAACGAGTTGCTTCCGGGAGTATTTGCGATCTAAGGAGATGGAAGAAATACTTCTCTGAAATCCATTGATAAATATATTGATCCTAAGAGGTATGCATTCCGCAAGTATTTTTGTGAAGATACTTCTCTAAACATGTGGGATGTCTTATCGGTCGTTTTGCAACTATATGCATCTTAAAAATGTATAAAATGTGGAAACTACTTTTCAAAACTTATATATTCTCTTAAAACTGTTTATGGAAACTGTGGAGGATAATAATTTTAAAGTTAATAAAAATGAAAGTTATGTAATATAACGCCGGGATCCAGTGCTATATCAATAAAAAAAAACTATGTTTGCTGCTTATAAGAGTAACAAGGTTGACCTGGTGATCCTGGTCATACATCAATCGGTACGAATGCATCACGAAGGATTTTGCACAGTAAATTGGATTACTTACTTCTAACATAAATATAACTGAATATTATTATTATTTTTACAATGTCTTTAATTTGTAAAATACGAACAAAAGAATTCATGTAACATCCAGTATGTAAGTTTGAAAGTAAAAAAAAAAATATCTTATGCAATTGGTTTACGGGGGGGGGGTGATCGCACCCTCCGCTGATTCAGTTCTTAATGGAAAGTAATAGCTCAAGAAGTAAACACAACCCTATTCACTTGAAATATCTTAACATGATACTTCATAACTGAAACTGTACTTCTTTTTACATTGAATTTCAGAAATAAAAAAAATGCTATTACATTAAAACGTGAATTTTCTCTTTTCTGATAACTGAAACGGAGAAACATTGTAAGGTTGAATTCTGATTTTATCAGTTATCATTAGATTTCTCTTGCTTATCTACGTTTTACAGAAGATTATTGAAATATATATATATATATTATTATTATTATTATTATTATTATTATTATTATTATTATTTCCTTTCTCCAAAACAGTCATACACCTTGGCATGGAGGATTTTGAGACTAGCTCGTTGAAAGATATTGTATATTATACCTTTCAATGTTAACAGTTTTCTAGGCAACAACAGTAGCTAACATGATTCCTGTTGGTGTTAATACATAGTATTGCTCTACATCACTACATGTGTAGTTTGCATGTAAACGTTAGTCAGGTAATAAAACAATTATGATTTATGAATAAAAAACAATAACTCCATATACGGGTTTGGAAAATACTATTGTCAAGATTGTAAGATCGTCTTATGTGCACACAATTACAAGAGAGTTTACATAGTTTCAGTCTGAATAATAATTGTGTTTTACATTGTATGTTGGCATCAGTTGCTGCGTAAAGCCTCAGCTAGTTGAATTTTAAAATTGGCGAGGTTGCAGCTGAACAGGTCGAGCTTTTCAGCGAATTTGTTAAAGGTTGCAGGGATCCTTGAGAAAGGTGCAATTGTGATTCCATTTTTGACTTGGAAAGGAATTTTGTGCGTCAGGTTATATACAGATGTTTTAAAATTCAATGAGCCAATTATATCAGAGCAGTCAATAATATTATTTACAGACTTATATAAGAATAACAAATCATGTGATATAAGACGATCTCGTACTGGAATTAAACTGAGGGATTCCATAATTTTGTCATTTTC
>JAQFYR010001197.1:0-10539 GCA_034694985.1 Campodea silvestrii
GGGGTGTTAAAACACCTCAAGTCAGGATGTATTGGAATGAAACCATGATTAGAGCTCTTTTGCTCTCATTGTTGCATTTCAATAACTCCTGGCTATACTACTTCTTGAATTATTTACCTATCAGATTATAATTTAGAATTATATGGTGCTCAGATCTTATTTATCCTCTTACAATATTCGGTGATTATAACAAGGAAAGGACAGGTATAGGGTCTAGGGGGTTTTACTTTTAGGGTACAACCGACTGTTCCTCCTTCTCGAGAACGCAGAAGTCCGTCTCCGGATTACTCACAGTTTTATCCTTCGAACATAAACTCCCCTCGAGGTTGTGTCTTTTCTTTCCAGATGAATCAACTTTATGTGAATCTGCCTTGACATAATTTTACTTCCAAATGTGAAAAATAATCTCCTGTAACTGATGGGCGTACTTCCATCGCCTCTGCAGAACAAAACAGACAGTAAGTTCAAAGTGAAAAATGTGAATGAGAGAAACTCATTTGATTCAGGAGAATCTTATTGTTTTAGAAATCTTTGTATTATGATTAATAATCAATTGTAGTGTAAAATAATGATTTGTATTTATTTTACGACTAAGATACAATATTTACATTTACTAAAACTTGAATTGAACATTTGATAACATATACTAATGGGATGAAATCCCGACTTATAGAAGTTTGATCTGATCAGATATCTAATAATAAATTATTATAAAAATATAATAAATCTTTCTCAACTGAAAAGCATTTTGAGAACAAGTGACAAAAATATTATTTGAACACTGAAAACTTTCACTGGACTGATGAAATTACTTTCCTATATTTCCAGCTGTAAAAATCCATGTGAATGAACATCCTTCGTGGTTTTATCGATTGACCAATAGATCCTTGTGGTTACTGAATCGGTAAAAATCTCTTCCATCGAAGATGCAACTCAACAAATACGAAACTGAGTTCATAAGCGGATCACTCAAACATTTATATAAAGTTCGCCAACAGTGTCGGTTCGAAACCGATCGATTCACTCGGTTCTCGACGATTTAACAAAACGTCACCTCGTGAAGCTGGGCACGTGACCTAGTTCTTTCACGAACAGTGTATCCACTCAACAGAACAATATCCACTAAATTCGGTCTAATCGTAGTGTACAAACTACCGACTTTCACTTTAGCAGTTCAGTTCGAATATTATCGATTCGATAAATTCCGTTCGCGACGTTAAAACGATCTACGAACTTCCAGTGTCGGAGCGCCTCACGGCTGATCCGATCACAGCAACATAACGCTTGCTTCTCCCCGTGACCTAGTTTATAATTGCGCATCAAGATGCTGTAAACTCGCGTCGTTGTATAGATCATTTTCACTTGCATAGTAACAGTAATTGAAATTGTACTTTATCCTTACGAATACGATGATACATACATGTTATACATATTGTCTAAATGTACAGGATAGTGGTGTCGTATAATAAATGATTAGATTAAATATTATGTAACATAATCTGTTTTCATTCTGAGAGGCTGCAGAGCACGAACATGCATCACAGGATCCCCACTGAACAAAAATTATAATTTATTTTGTAACTGTCGACTAGTTAAAAATCAAATTATAAAAATATTAAATGAAAACACTCCCGCCTCCAAAGTGTTTGAATGTATTTCGAACTTCAACCACCAGAGGGGTGTTACGTTACAGACCGCGTCAGTGCGAAAATTAATTTGCAAGACGGAACAACCTTGAAGAAAGTTTTCTACAAAAAGGTGAGTAAACCAGATACGACCACTGTAATCGTTAACGAGAATGAGGAACAGTACTTGCTGTAGAATATAATGTAGTAAGAATTATAGTGCACAAGGGAAAAGAGTAGGAGAGAGGTGATTTACAAGCTTTGTGATTTGAATCATTGTTTAAAGTTGATTACGTCATTCGCGGTGGGGCATGGGAGATGTTCCACTGGCGAATGACATTTAAAATTCTTTCGTTTGAATTAGAATTAAATTTTGAATGTTTTCCCAGCACATTTGTATGGGAATTATAGTACCATTTGGTACGCTGGTGTTCATTACTAAAATTAGAATTTTTCATAGAAATTTGTTCTAAATTTGGTGAATAATACTTCTTTAAATCGTTTACGTGAACAGTGTATTTGAATACCTTACCCTTTTCGTCTTTTAATTTATAAGAATTTTCGCCAATACGTTCATGAATAGTATATGGGCCTAAAAATTTTATATCTAACTTTTGTGATTTATTTTTAGCTTTAGACGAAATAGGGTGATGTTTACGTAAAACTGAGTCTCCGATTTCGTAGATTTTGTCTTTAAATTTGCCATCAGTGGCTTGTTTTTGTTTTTCCTGAGCTGTACCTATATTCTTCCGAACTATATCATAGACATTATCGATGAGATGAAAGAATGTGTCATACTGCTCTATCGGAATACAATCATCAGGATTTGGTAAACGTGATGTGAAAGGTTGGCGCATATCGCGACCAAAAATGACCTTGCCTGGGGTTAGTTTTGTTGTTTCGTGAACAGCTGTTCTAATGGCAAAGGCTACAAAATCGACGTATTTAGACCATTGTTTGTGGTCTTTAGAAGTAAAGATTGCAAGAGATTGCTTGAGAGTGCGGTGAGTTCGTTCCACAAGGTTCCCCATGGGCCTAAAAATTGGGAGTTTCCGGTGTACGATATCGAAGTTTTTACAGAATGTTTCGAATATATTCGATACAAAGTTCGATCCATTGTCCGAAATTATTATAGAACTGAACCCGAACAGGGTAAAAAACTGTAATAATTTGTCAATAATATTACTAGATGTGGGGGTAGACAGCGGGTAAAATTGCACATATTTGCTAAAGGGACACAGTATGGTTAATATTGCCTTATAGCGTGCAGTACCTGATTGTAATAAATTTACAATATCGATATAAATCGAGTGAAAAGGATATTTCGGTTTGAAAGATGTTAATTTACCGTGTTGCCCGATTTTTGACTTGTGATGCTGACATAGGGTACATTGCTTTGACAATTCTTCTATGTTTTTGACCATATTTGGCCAAACATAGTATTTCCGTATTTTACTAATGGTTTTCTTGAAACCTAAGTGTGCCGACAGTTCACTGGTATGTGCATTGTAGAAAACTTTGCTTACTAATGACTGTGGCAACACTGCTTTAAAAGGGTGATCAAACTGATCTTCCTTTTTGACTAGAAATAGAATGTCATGAGCTATGATATATTTTTTATTAGGGAGTGACGTGTTATTTAATGCATTTTCACGCATTTTTGAGATAACAACGTCATTCTTTTGATGTTTGGCTAAATCTTCATTATTAATGATTTTTAAAGTAGGTAACAAATGTACGGTGTTTATGATAGGGAATGGAATGATGTTTTCCACCTCTGGTACATCGAACGCGCGCGATAACGCATCAGCAATATTATTATACGTTCCTTTGACGTGTTGAATGTCTATATTGAAGGAATGTATATATAGAGCCATCCTAAGTAGTTTTTGGTTAGGATCTTTGCACGTTTTTAGGTAGGTTAGCGCAGCATGGTCCGTAAAAAGCCGTACCGAATTTGATCCTTCAATCATTGGCCTAAATTGTTTTAGTGCGAATGTAATCGCCAATGCTTCCTTCATCGTAGTGTGGTAAGGGAGCTCCTCTTTATGAAAAACTCGCGACGCGAAGTAAATCGTGCTGCGCGTGTTATCGGGTTTAAGTTGTAGTAAAACCGCCGCACAAGCCCCGAAACTTGCATCTACGAATATTTCGAAAGGATATAGAGTATTTACAGGGTTTAAAATCGGTGGATTTATTAGCGCATTTTTCAGTGTTTGAAAGGCTTTTTCACAGTCTTTCGACCACTGAAATCTCTCATTTGATTTTATGAGATTATATAAAGGTATAGCAATTTCCGAGAACTTGCTAATGTATTTACGATTCCATCCGACCAGGCCCATAAATTGACGCGTTTTTCGTATCGAATCGGGTCTGGGATACTCTTTGATCGCCTTTATCTTTGCCTCTTGGGGGTAAAGTTTCCCGTTTTTTAGCATATGGCCCAAGATATTTAAAGTTTTTGGCGCTATCTCTGTTTTCTGAAGATTAGCAGTGAGTCCAGCATTTGAAAGACGTTGTAACACTAGTGAAATAGTGTCACAGTGTTCTTGAAATGTCGAATTCAGCAATAAAATATCATCTAAAAATGGGAAAACGGGCAAATCTTTAAATAACTTGGAAACTAGTGATTGAAATGACGATGGCGCGTTAATCAGTCCTAGTGACATCGTTAGTGGAGTGAAATTTCCGAACGGTGTACTAAAAGAACAGTAGTCCTGGCTACTTTTCGCTATGGGAATTTGATTAAAAGCTGAGCGCATGTCGATTTTTGAGGCGTATTTTATTAAATTTTTGCCATTGAACAGAACAGAGTCTACAAGCGGCATTGGAAACTTCCGCGGAATTGTGCGAGAATTAAGCGTTCTGTAGTCCACGAGTAATCTGGATTTCTTACCGTGTGCAGTGTGCAAAAACGAAGGACTAACATGAGTGGGATTAGTGCATTCTTTAATAATTCCGTTCTTAAGCATGTCATTAATAATTTCCCTTGACTCATCCAGTTTTGCTGGGTGAGTTTTATAAGGTTGAAAGTAGAATGGTGATTTATTTGTGAGTTCTACCTCATGAATTGCTTCATAGGTTCTACCGGGGTAGTCCTGAAAGACATATTCGTATTTTTCTAAAATATTTTTTATTTTAGATGTTTCATCCTCAGATAAGTGAGAGTTTTGAAACACTGAGAGCAGATTTTTTCCCGTAGATTCCGGTATTGTACGCTCCGGAAAAGTACCAAAAGGAAATTTTTGCTCTGAATCTCTCCAATTCCATAAATCAGTATGAATGAATAAATTAACTTTGTTTGCCCGCATCCAATCTATTCCTAGAATGATGGGGTAAACAGAATTTGACATAACTATGAATTTTTGAGTACAGGTATATGGTCCTATTTTGAATGGAATATAGGCCACTTTCATCTCTGTGGATGTGGATTTATCTGCGTAAGTGATTTTATGTGGTTCAATGACAACTCTTACCGTACCTAAAGGTGGTAAAATGTCTTTTGAAATCGCAGAAAAATCACTTCCTGTATCAATTAAACTGTGGTGTAAAACACCTAAGATGTTAATATTTATCCATGGGAGATTTTTCTTTTTTACTATAGGTTCTTTTTTTATTTGAAAAGAAGATGTACTGACCGGGGTGATGTAATAGGATTCCTGGTAATCACTATTTCCCCCCTTCAGTTTAAAGCTACTCCATAAATATTAGAAGTTTCATTACAGCTGTCTAAAAGATGTGTATTCTTTAGGCATCTGATACAAAATCTTGCACTATTCGGGCCTAAATTTCCCCCTGAAGGTTGTGGGAAATTTGCATGTTGCATGTTAGGACCATTGAATGACTGTGCATGAGCGTTTCCATAATTAGGAAAATCAAAATAAGGGTTGCCTTGATGATTAGGCTTTTTGTTCCCTTTTTGAAAATTTGAATAATCGCTCCTTGGATTATTTGTGGGGGTTTTTCCCCTGTACCCGCCTCTATTCTTATTTTTTCCACGCTGGGAACGAGTGTTATACTCATGAGAATGAGGTTGGGGTTCTGATTTTTCAGTATCCTTTTTTTGAAAGTACTGCTTTTGACTTTGATTATCTTTAGGTTTATTTTGAGGTTTAAAACCATAATCAAATTTTTGTGCCATACGTTGTGGATCAGCTCTTTTTCGAATTTCTCGAAAGTGCCACAACGTTAGGTCATTTGACATTTGCTCTATAGAGGAAAAGTCCTTAGAATAAACTCTGTCTCCATAATCATAGAGCAGGTTATCTTTTATGATTGCAGTGAGCTTATCAACAGGAAATTCGGTAAACATCGAATCTCGCAATTTAAGGATTCTGTTTATAAAGTCTTCAGGAGACTCGGTTACTTTTTGCATGGTGGCTTCAAGCCTTCTTTGCAATTGATGCTCGATGCTTGGTGGCTGGAATTGCGACTGCAATCTAGTCACCAGATCGTCATAAGTTTCAATTGTATTGATATCTTGTGATTTGAACCAGTTGTACGCGTGACCCTCAAAGCAATAAGAAAGTTCTTTGTCACGAAACGTGATAAAATCAATATTGGAAGTTTTTATGTACTTCTCGATAGCTTGCGCGAATTGGCGTAGCGTATACTGATTTTGTTTTCCCTCGTATTTGGGGATATACAATTTTTAATATCACACACATAATTATTAGTTACAAATTCCTGTAAAAATTGTACCTTATTTCTGGGCGTTTACAAGATAATTTCTTACACACAATGCTCTTAACAATTTAACGATTTGATCTTCTTGGATTCAACACCGTGTATAATACAGCTTCTTTGCACTACCCCGAGGAAAAATATTAAAAGGAAAAAATATAAAGAATTTGAAGAAATCCTTTGAAAAAAATATATTTTTTGCGTTCATATAAGAAAAATGTCGCCTTCTCGATTTGAAGATTTTCTGAGCAAATTCTTCTCTGAAAACAATTCATATCCGTGGGTTTTCCTTCGATTTTTATTGTGATTACCAGTATTGCAATCCCTAAAGGAAATATAACTCTACACACTTATCCGTCTCTGCGTTTTGTTTTTGTTTGGCTCAGCAAGTTTGTCTAACGAGTTGTATACTAATCCAATTATCCAAAGCTTGTACAATAACTGTATCCTGGAACTGTATAACTATCATTATGTTGCAGTTGTAGCTGTTTGAAACCGAGAAAAATCGTAATTCCAGTGTAGCTGAGTGGTTATGGCAACCGATACGTAATCTGGATGTGTTGGGTTCCATTCCCAGCGCTATATCATTTTCTTTTTAATTAAATTGTTCTTTAATTTGTTGTATCTGTGCCTGCATCATATGCTTATTCCCTCATCATTTGATGATGAACACTTCAACACCAAATAAAATAAGCTCTTAGCATCCAATTTCATTTAAATTTTGGGACGTCAGGAGTTGTTAGCGTGTAAACATTGTGACTACTAGTGTAGATTCAATTGAACTTCAGCACAATTTAACTGAATATTGAATTATGAGTGTATTTTTTTTTTAATCCTACGTGTCCTACAGAAATATAGTGAAATTAAAAATAGCATTTGGATTAAGCTTTGCTTTTAGATCCATAAAACAAGATATTTATCTCATAATAGTTACGTGCAAAGTACCGATTCATATATAAATGGAAAATATAAATTTAACTCCGTTATTATCATATTTATTTATTTTTATTCTGCCGCATAATAATAGGTTTTAATAAATTCCTATACGAAATACGAGTTTTTAGTTTGATATAATGTCTCTATATTTTAATCCTGGTGTTAGTGTGATCAAAACCATGCAGTTCTGATGCGATTTTCGATTTCTTTTGCTTTGTTTATCCCACCAGGGTCAGCCAAAAAAAAAACTACAATGTTAAAGCTGCTGAGTTGTTTAAAAATTAGTACGTAATTATCACTATAAATGTGTAAATGAAGTACAAGTATTTTTAATACTATTCATACTGTTAGATATAGCCTACGTTACATATTTAAATAGACTAAACTTAAGAAGTGTTTCCAAAGATATTATTCTTTCATTTTTGAAGCAAAGGTAATAGTGCGAGGTATTTATAAGTGATTGAGAATACTTGTTGAAACTAAATAAATAAACAGGAGAACTGACTGACGTAGCACACAGTAAAAATGGAAGCTGCTGTATATAGATGTACTCGATGGAAGCTACTGTATGAAGCAAGTAATAACCAAATAAATAGCAATAATCCTTGAAAAGGACCGTTTAATAAAATGATTGGACAATCGCCTATGAAGATAATGTAAGCGAACCTATCTCCTCAACAGTTAGATTTGAAGTGAAGATATCCCTCCCCTATCTCATTCCTGAAAATATAATGTTGAGTGGGGCTGGTAGGTAAAGCCATAAACAGATCAGCGACGAATTTTTCTTTGACCATAATTATTGCTATCAAACAGATTGACAGTATTTGTTTGTAAGTACTGCCTGTATCATTTTGTATTTTTAAATAATGTTTTTCGGAATGAAGGCATTTGAAAGACGAAGTTTTAATTCAAATTATTTCTTTCGTTCATGATTTCTACAGCCCATATCAATTTATGTAAAACAGTGACGTCTCCAGACAAGGGTAAAGGGAGCAATTTACTAGTGCCCCCAACGTTTGGGGTCCCCGCCTTCAGAAAAAAGAATGACGGAAATTTAAAAGAAGACCCCAAATTGGAGTAAAACTACACATTTAACTCGAAAATTGTGATGACTCTTATGGATTATTGTCTGCAAATACGTAGGACGAAAAGTCTCAATTAATACCATTTATTCATTAGTATTAAACAAGAACATTAGTCATTGACAATCTCAGTGTCATTTAGGTCATAATAGAATAATACGAAGCAGTAATATCTACAAATATATCAATTACAATGAAAATATTATGTATTAATAACAAGAAATATTATAGTACTGAAACAATCCTTCCAAAACTTAAGTCTGTGAATGAACTGAGTTCACTGATTATTAAAATTTTGTTATTAGCTTTACTGTTTCGTAACCGTGTTTTTTGTGTTGTTATATTCATTATCTTACAGAAGCATTATCAAACGGAAAATATGATCTCGGTAGTATGCTTCAACCAACAAAATTCTGATTGCCAAGCTTCAGTCCCCCTACCAACCAAAGTTCGAATTAATGACACTATAATGAGTTTTTTGGGCTTCACAGCTGTAAAACGTTTGATCAGAAAACTCTTCAAATTTTGGGTTCTATGTAAATTCCTTCGTGCAAACGAGAATTGCTTAAAAAAAGAAGATCCGTTTACCAATATTATTGAGATTTCCTAAAAGCAACTTTGGATGACAATAAAAATTGTATTTTGAAATTATCCATCTGGCATTAGGAATATAGAAATTAATGGTTATTTAATATGTCTCTTATTTCAAATATCTTCTCATGTAAATAACACAACAGTAGTTATATGAATTTATTTAAATATAACATATAGTAGGAGACTTACGTTAATACCTATTTGATTTCAATATACGAGCTGAGTACCTTTTGCTGCCGTTTTGCGTTGTATTAATTCTTTAAAGGCAGTTAATGTCCAAAACTCTGAATGCCTGAAGACAGCAATCACGATGTTTATTAATGTATTGCAATCTGAAAACTTACAAAATACATTCTCCATATTGGAGACTGTATATGCGGTTCACAGAATTTAATAACAAATATGAAATAAGGAATTCCTTAGAAAGTTTTGATACTGTGCAATAGTCAGGATAAATTTTGGTAATTATGTATGATGTACTGTAGTTTTGGTTTGATTAAATTCTCATCAACTGAAAGTAGCAAAGGTTGATGTCCAAGTGGCAAAGTGATACCAATTTCAAACTTATTCTCTATATACAGCTTATTGTTCCCAGACGGTTTAGCGCTCCAAATCTCACAGAACCTTAATTGTCTACACCCAGACAAACATGTACTTGTAGCGGATATTCTAGAAACATAACTCATTCTCAAGAACTGCAGCATGCATAATTGCGAATTCAAATTATTCTAAAAAAAAAGCAAAGAAATATAATTGATAAGATTGCCACAACGTCGAATAAAAGATAATGTGGAAGAAACATTTTCAGCAATATAGGAGTGTGTAAAAATATATTAAACATCCGTGGCTTCGGGATTCTGTGGTCCTATTTTCAAGATAAATTGGTAGATTTTAAACAATCATTCGATAAAATAAATTCAACTGCATTGTGTCAATAATATATTTATCAACTTGTTTTGTCAATTTAAAAATAATACGTTAATTTACCTTGATAATGGAACCTTAAAACCAGGAAACCGTTGGTCGGTGTTAAATAAATTGAGTGAAGTATTTATACATATAATTAACAACAGTCTCTGTTCTATTTTAATACGATAATATATTGAAGTGTGTTTTTATTATGACCTACAGTATCATTCTTAATCAGCATAAAGTATTTGTTAAATATGACTTCTCTCCTATTGCATATATCTAGTTTGTGAAATATTACTACTGGGACCACCATGCCGACAACAGCCTATAAGCCAACAAGGTAGGCATGGGGACCTAGAATTTTAATGTGGGATCCGAACCAGAAGAGAATGACGTACCTCACATGACCCCGGAATATGGGGTTATGGGCACACAATGTGCAGAAACAGCCACGGGTGTAATATCGAACACCGCACCCAACCGGGGTTGACGGGTTCCATCGTAGTAAAATTAAACTTACTCAAACGCGTTACCTGCTGAGATACCGTCTCGTATAATTTACGAGGCCATCTTTTTCGCGAATAAGGAGACTTTCTCGGAAAAGACAGCACCTATTATGTCAGTGCAGATTTAAATGTATATACTACTTAAGACAAATATAAGTGTGCTTTCAGATAATTAGTGCCGCAGCGTCAAATTCCCCCCCC
>JAQFYR010001198.1:0-10538 GCA_034694985.1 Campodea silvestrii
CGTCGATACGCTTTGAGAGGTGTAGTTAGATACAGGTATCACTGTAATGACACATTACTACGCGGTGTGAATAAGTACAATGCTGCAACTTTATTTTTGGTTACCTGTTTTTACAAATCTTATTAGCGTTTTAATGTATGTAAATGTATTCGAGCTAATAAAATTTAAGTGATTATGATTTCAGATTTTCACTTGAAATTTTGACACATTTTGCTCTACTTTAAGTTTTCAACAACATTTTTAAGTTTTCAACAACATTCAACAACACATTTTGCTCTACTTTAAGTTTTTCAACTACTTTAAGTTTTCAACAACTCTTTCTTTCTCTTTATTCTATATTAATATTGCCATGTTTGCTTATAATACACAACCGATGCGAAAGTTCATAATTATTATCTTTATGAAAAAGGCATAATAATACTCCGCTTGAATCCGAACGAAATTTCAATGTTAAATATTCACACAAGCGTTTATTGCAACATTTAAAGTCGTCCCAGCAGTTATTTTTGAATGGTAGATTTGTTTTAAGTTCAGATACATACAAGTGAGTACATTGATGACTTATTTATATAATGTCATATTTTGATTAACGACTCGCTAATGGAACACGATTTTTCCAAGGAAAAAAAGACTTGCTGGGGAAGAGTAGATAAAACAACAACTGCGAATAACATTTTGAATATTCGCATCTACGTTATTCTATGCATCGTAAGAATCGCAATAAGCGGTACGGAAAGAGCTAACCTACATCATATAATATACAAAAATAACTTTTCCTTAGCGAGAAAAATTACACTTCACTAAAGCAAATGAAATTAACGCATTTCAGGAAATTACTCTTCGTTTTTTCGCATGTCTCGTATAATTTCAAACCGTCCGCTTGAAAAGTCGTTCAAAGCCACAGGTGGTTTTCTTTTTTTGGCAGAACAAATGCACACTAGAACCTGGGGCTATAAACACACAAAACAATGTCAAAATAAAGTAGAATAAAATCCACTTACCATAGGCTGAATGAAGAATACAGATGACTAGAAATCCTTGAATGAGAAACACGAAAACTAAGTTGCACCTAAATAACGTTAAAGACATTGGAAATTAACAATGAAAAATTCTCGTTTGAATAAAAATGAGCAAAAAGCCTAACGTCAATTGAACCAAGTGTTGCAATTGCCCAGCGTTATTTGTAAAGTATTCTCAGCACCGAGTCATAAGTAGATTTGAAATGTGTGGTAGATGCGCCGTTTGCCTTGAACACGAATGCGTCGAAAATGTTCCATGAATCCCAGTAGCAAAGGATTATAAAGGTTCGACGAATGACGTGGTTAGGGTACAAGTCACAAACTCCCACTTGAAGCAATGAAAATTGTAGGCGGAGAATTGAACAACAATTCAGTGGTACTATATTATTTTTGCACCTTTTCATTCATCGATGTACTTCAGCAGGTTCAATTCCAGAAATAAAATAAAGCCTGTTATTCGAGAGATTGAGTAGAGAAAGAGGTGAATTTCCTCTTTTTCTCTTTTTTCATTCTTTCAGCTTCTTCATTTCCTTCCTTCTCTTTTGTTTTAATTTCTAATATATACCTCAACGATATTTCACACGCCAGATTATAATAATGGAAACAATAATATGGTAGTTTCTTGATGAAACAATCAATATATGCTCATTGTTTCGTTATTTTTTTCGCATTGGATTACTTGCAGCAGTTCAGTTAATTAAATACTTAAAGAAAATGGAAGGTAAACAAAGAGTGCGATGCTGTGAAGAACCTGAAAATATTATTTGAAATTATAGTATATCAACATCAATTTGTCTGAACCAGTGACACGATAAGTGACATTGAACCGATCACATAATTCTGTTAGCATTCCATAAATTATTTGATTTTAAGGATACTTTTAAGAATCGCTTTCTTTTCTCCAATTCCTTTTTTCATTCTCAAACTGATGTCGCACCAAGCGTTTGATTTTAGATAAAGAGTTTAAGAAACTATAATTTGTTTTACAAATATAACTTTAATTATAAAAGTATATAATCTACTCTCATCCTTACAATAACACAATGGAACAAATGGTAATGCACAGCACATTCATTCTTCATCAACAGTAGAATTATGCTCAGTCTATGGCACAACATTTTTTCTGACCGATATATTTGACTGATTAAACTTTCTTGAAACATTAAAAGATATACTATAATTTTATTCTCGATGAAACATCACAAATTGTCGAAATTCATATATAAAATATGCCATTGCAAATAAATTAGTCTTAAACTCACGCCTTTTAATAGTAAAAACATAACTTTCAATAATCAACGATAATAATGTATAGCGACAAATTTAAAACATAGGGTTCTTAAATAACATCTAAATGTACATTCAACATAACTATGACACAATTATAATTTTCTTTAAGCAGTCATTAAATACAATTTAAGCTTTCCACACTTTTTCTATTCAGGTTGAAAAGACACCAGAAACGATTGAAAGAATGAAAATATAATTGGCTGATGATTTTCGACAGGATGCAATAAGAATTCAGATAGAATTCTTAAAGTGTCTTTCGGGTGAAGAAAATCAATATTCAATAATGATTACGTACGTTTTAATGTCTAAAGAAATGATCAGCACGAATTCAGATTTAAAGTTCAATTTCAAATGATTATTATTTGTTTTTATTGTCAGGAAAAAACTTACAGTTAAAGTTGTAATTTCACAAACAAGAACGGTAAAATGTGATAAAATTCAAGACAAAGTTGATACACTGTAAGGTGCTAAGTGCATAAAATTTAACACTATTTCAGCACTTTACATTGTCAGTAAGAATCTTAGCGGTCACCATTCCTAGAGCCCGAAACTGAATCCTCGAGATGATGATGGTAATAGTAATAATAATAATATAAAACTTATATAAACAAGACCCAGATATACTCGGTCTCCAGACCAGTCTTTTTTTAGTCTTTTTCACGTTTTTCGTCTGCTGCTGTTCCCTCCTTATGGAAGAATAACACAGAGTTTTTTTTAGTTGGTCTGGTTTGTGGAGTCTGAAGACTGAGTATATATGGGTCTTAAGACCATAGCCCACCACCTATGATGGATGGACAACTATATTTACACTGAATAGCGTATAACGGTTTTGTAAAATAATACCGTACTTTCAATGTACGGTATTATTTTACAAAATTTCATCAAATGCGTTACGAATTAAAATTATAAATGCACAAAAATCTAAATACCTCAAAGTAATTTACCTAACTTGGTACATAAAATAAATATAAACCACATTACTTAGAGATTTCTAAATAACACGAATATTGCAAACGAACGGCCTCAATAAAAAAATGTTAAAAAATTAAAAGTAATTCTACATGGTCGACATTATATTGGTAAAATTTAACCCAGTCGCATTAGAAATTTACAATTAAATGAAGGTAAGTTACTGCTATCATTTTTTAAAGCACCATCCATAATATTCAGTTGCTTCAGAAGAATGTAGTTATGAAAAGGAAGAAAATATTTATAATTTACAAGCAACCTAAACATACAGACTAGACATTTTATTTCCTGTTCAAATACTAATTGCTACTTTTATATTTTTCACGAAAATTAATTTAACAACTGATAAAGAGAAATCGTTTTCATATTAACGGCTTCAAAACTATTTCGATAAATATCTATCATTATGTATTCCATCGTACTTTATAAACTGAACTTGACGTAGAAAATAATGTACATTCTGTTTAAATTTGATATTAAGTAATTTGGAAAAATAAAATGTTAAGTCATATCATTGAGCCTCATGAATAAAAACCAAGCAGTTGCTCTTGTCGACTTTTTATCAGAACGTATAAATGAAGAACTCTTTTCAGCAACAATTTTGCTTTTATAGTCGATAAGGTAATAGACTAAAACACTTTTATTTAGTTAGCTATTCATTAAATAATTTAAATCACAATTTCAATTAAATCTTGCAATAGTACTTCATAATACAGCAATGTATAATAATAGAAAATGGTCCCCGTCACTTTAGCATTCATTGAAGTATTTCTGTGGGGTTTAGGGGTTCAGCCTCTCCCCCCTAACCAACTTTTTTAAAAACACCAAAATTGTAGAAATAAATAAAAATTTAATATTAAAAAAAAAATCCTTAAAAAAACATTGAAACTGCATATTTTAACCTAAGAAAACTAAAACATTTCATCTCTTCACTCCGGCAAAACTAATTTTTATTCCGGGGAAACGCTTGTCGAAAAAAAGGAGTGGCACTACAAGGGAGATGGGAGCCTAGCCCCTGTCGGGCAATTCGAACCTCTTCTTCGTCGGGCTATTTCTGCGGGCGAAATTAAGAAGGAAAATGGAAAAGAGAAGGAAAAATTAGAAACTTTTGTAGAAGGTACTTAAAAATTGCATTAAAACTGCATATTTTGAACTACAACATACAAAATTCGTCCTCACTTCGCTTGGGCATGCTGGTTTTCCTACTTTGGATTACCTTTTTTGCTTCAGGACACACGGGTTTGCTTCACTGCTTAGCTTGATATGGAGTAATATTATCGAGTAAGGAAAAATTAATGGAACATACTTTACAGCTAACCCCCTTGTCTGGCGTCATTATTTTGCATCATCGTCGGGCAAAACCTGGAGCCACTAATGGCGAAAATCCCTCCAAAATTTCAAATGAAAATACTCCACTGCCTAGCATTGTAGGAAAACATATTTCTAAATAATTTATTCTCTTTACTATTGCAGTTTCATAGTGAATTTTGTTTAGTTGCTCAAATAAAACACAGCCTCCTCAATGAAAAAAAAATGCGAATAGCCATTCCCAAGAGAAAACAAACCTTTTTTCTTTAGTTAATAATTGATGTTTATAAGGTTTAGTGCATTACAATGACCATTTGCGTTAATATATATTTAGATATAAAAACAGGTCGTTGGATTTCTAAGAGAAACCAATTTTTCCATTGCTTTACTTAATCATGTCGGTATAAAGGGTTGAAATTTTAACATATATCTGTGAAACGGACGATTCAAAGGTATTTCGATTTAGAATCAAATCACTCATGCTTATTTATAAAATATATTAAAAGGTTCTATGATTCATCATTTTCTTATTCGAGACAGAAGCGGTCTTACCGACTGAATGAAAATGAAAGATTTTCAGGTTCTGAATGTCCTTTTTCTGGTCAGTATTAACATCTTCAGTGTCGTAGCTAGCAGTTTTGGCGCTCGGGGCAACAACTTGAAACCAGCGCCCTTTCCCTTTTGAGTTATGATAATTTGGCCCCCTTCCAGAGCCGATTTTCTACGGCGCCCAGGGCATCGGCCCCCTCTGGCTACGGTTCTGAACACCTTGATGTAATTACTAAATTCACACAGCTATGAATTTTGATTACTCTGATTAATACATCATAATATCATTTTTCTCAAAACATTTTAAGCAGCAACATTCTGCTTTGAACAAGCTGCTCGTAACTTCAGCATCAGCAGTACGTTTAAAAGCAATTCATATATTATTGAAACGAAAAAAGAGAGAGGGAGACAGAGGAAGAGCGAGAGAAAGCGAGAGGAGAAACAATTCGAACTTGTGAAGTGTGTTATCTTGCTATCTTCCCTTTAAAATTATTTCGCCGAAAATCAAGTTAACGAGGAGTGACAGTTCTTTTAATCATGTACATTGAAATTGTCGCTATGTGTTTCTTGATTATAGTTTTTTTCTTATTCAAAATTTAGTACTGATATTCATAATTATAATTCATAATTAAATTTTATTCCTTCGTCTGACAAAATACATAGTTTCATCCTCGGAAATACAAATGTTCATAAATAGGTATTAATTGTTGCAGAGAAGTTGATTTTTGAAACATTGAAAATTATGGTAAAATATATCCAAATTACAGTTGTCATTACCTGGTTCATGTGGAAATTTAGAGTTATATAAAACCATAGACCTGTTAACTAAATCACTTTCTTTGTATTTAGCAGAATACAATTTTGTTTTAAAAGTTTGTTGTTTCCTGAGGGGATGAGGGTAAGTTTTTAATGACACTTTACTATTCTATATGTTGCAGTCGAGTTTGTTATTAAGCAAGTTGTAGATGAATTTAGTTAACTCGATTTCATAAAGAGTTTTTATTGCTGGAAGATCAAGAGCTTTGAGGAGTGAGGAGTAACATGCACCTGAAATTTTGAATATAATGTTGAATATGCGATATTTACATCTGTTAATTGCAATTGAGGCACTACTTTTTTGGTATAAGGGTACACTCGGCGGGAAACAACCATAGTCATAATATTAGAGAACGAAACGGCTAATTATATTTCTGTCATTCGAAAAAACGGCAGAAACTTTTATTGCCTCTGTAATACAAATACCAATGCAGAAAATAATCTTCACCAACATTTCTACAAATCGACGTTACATAACGACATTTCTTGAACAACCCATACTTATTTCAATTATACCCTGCTCTCAAGTGTATACACTGCATCTCCGATTTCATACACAACAAAATACATTATACGGTGACTATATGGTTCCCCGCTTCGTGCCAGAGCAAAGGAACATTTTGAACTCCCGTTGTGTGAACTTCATCAAAGAATAGATGGGTGAAGACAGAAGGGAGCCACTGCACTGCTTCATCATCTTACAGCATCAATCATTATTATATACAAACATAGAGAAAAAAATACACCTTTAGCACGAAAGGGGTAGGGAGAATATTGCATGCCAGGAGTGTTCTCACGGAGAGAGCCAGAATAGTGTCTCTGATTCAGAGACATTATATCATGAATGAGTGGCGAGAGAAATCAAATGGAAATTTATACGGATAAGGTTTCATGTTTTTTTTTATGGAATTGTAGAAAATTATGTATCTATTGGCAGTTTCTGTGTTGTATTTAATGTGTTAAATTCAAGAAATTAATACTGAAGTTTGAGTATATTATTTTTTCGTCAAACAGGAGAAATATATATTTCATAATAGACCTATTATTATAGATTGTAAATATTTGCACTCAAATTATTTGAAGAATATAGGATCCAGTAGTCGAGTGTAGAGTTTAAGAAACCACTTCTTTACTTTTAATGTCTATTTATTTAGAAAATATAAACCGCTCTACTGCAGTTTCGTGGAGATAAATCTGCATTTTCAAGATCATGTGATTGGAGATTTGTCTCCGAAACTGCAGTAGAGCTGTTTATATTTTTTGAGTAAGTAGATATTAAAAGTAGAGAAGTGGTTTCTTAAATTTTCATCAAGTATATTATTCCTTTACTATATTTCATTCATCCAATAGTTTCTTTCTGAGTCGATTTTCCGGCAGATAACACTGTCACTTACTATTATAGCATTTTAGCTACATTTCTTACAGTAGGTCTATAGATACATTATCTACTGAAATTACAGTAATGTTGAATTAAAAAAATAGCAGTACATGATTGTATAATTATTATGCTTGCCTGTGTTTCTTACAAATATACACTGTAATATTACAAAAATTTATCAGAAAATATGAAGGTTAATTTGTTGAACTGAAGTCTGATTTGCGTAAATCTGACAATGTCAAGAAAAGTTTGCTATATGATTAATTTAGATATTGTCAGAGCAGGTTAGATCTGATGATTGGAAATACCACTTCGAAAAATATCAAGAAAAAAAGTTTATTACTGGAATGATCGGAAGTTCTAGATAAATACTGTATTCCAGATCGTTTGTACACATTGTCATGTACACTGATACATTAAGGTTAGTGTTACCACTGAGCGAACCTTTAGTTAGTGTTACCACGGAACGATACAGATGCATAAAATACTTTGTGAAAGAGTGTGAGTCTATGAGATCACAGGCGTAACTGAACCCCCCTCTCCCATCGATTTCCCCAAAAGATCAGGGAAAAACGAAAGGGAAAATAGTAAGAAAAAATTACAAATTTTGCCAAACTTTCTCCAAAAGTTCCAGTAAAACTGCGTGTGCCGCACTACATAATGCAAGAAATTCCCCATCGTTACGTATGGGCAACAATAACCATCTACTTTTGTTAACTTCACATCTCATTCTTTTTTTGTATTGTTTTACCCTTAATACCCCATCTGCTATTGAATTATTTTATTTCAGTGTTACGGATTACATATGAATATAGCCCTGCTCAAGCGTGGATTGTGGGTCCAAGTTGGGAATGCAGCCTTCCCCCGAAACTGGGAAAAATTAATAAGAAAAGTAGTGAAAGAAAGGAAAAAAATGGGAGAAATAATAATAAAAAAAACTGTAATAGTACTCGACCCCACCAATACCTTTTCTCGATCCACCTCCCCAAAATCGGCGGCTGAATCTGCGTCTTGCCACGTTGGTCAAACGCGTAATTTGTGTGAAGTCTTGGCACCTCCCCCAAATGTTTCTCCCATATTACGCCTACACATGAGGCTGTTAAAACAAAACATCGAAATATTTAGCAAATGCTTTTCATTTCTAACTTCAGTTCATAATATATTAGCCAAGTTAATTAAACAGGTCAATTTATTATTAATTTTAATACTGAATATTTAAGTATATATAATTA
The DNA here is from genome assembly GCA_034694985.1 of Campodea silvestrii. Lineage (NCBI taxonomy): Eukaryota > Metazoa > Arthropoda > Diplura > Rhabdura > Campodeidae > Campodea > Campodea silvestrii. Next base: position 8,562 of record JAQFYR010001198.1, read on the forward strand.
TGGGATCCAGCAGTAGAGCGTTTTACAACTCTTTAACTCCTCGGGGGACTGCCTTCTCCTAACCAAAGAAATGTGGGTATGGCATGGGTAGGTTCGGCATGCGATCGCGGTTTCGCCCCTTCAGGGCGTATCAGGCGATGGATTGCCATTACAGGAGCGGCATTCATCCCTAATACTGGGTTTTCTGACCGCTCACCGAATCCAATTTGCCAAACGCTTCGATACAAAGCATCATCCAGGACTACATGGGGTATATGGTGTAGGACTGGTAGTTGATTGGATACATATCAGTACTGTATACACACAGAAGGATGGAAAGTAAATTGTACTATTTATTGTTAATATTCAATGATAATGTCGAACCTACCCATACCCGCAACCATATTTCCTTGGTTGGAAGAATATAAAGGTAAAACGCTCTACTGCTGGATCCTATACATGTGCTTAAATATTCAGTATTAATATTAATAATAAGTAGAGCCTATATGAGTGGTTTAACCCATGACTTCGGTCTGTTAACTTCAATAAACGTCAATTATGTAAATGTTATCACTAATTCCCTATGATCGATTAGCAAAAAATCTGACAGACTTATTTCCACATTTCCAGACCGCCTTTTTCCCTTCCCAACAATTATTCTTTCCGATACTTCACTTCATCATTTATGTAAGGATATCAATTTGATATACTTCAAGTACCATGACTCGACATGTTTTGATTCGGCGGTGATTTTATGACAGAGAAGTGGACTTCTTCCCGAGAGATAGCGATCAGAATTCGTCGTTGTTTCTATTTATACTGTTGCCGCTAACCTCCGACTCCACAGGGTGACACACGCGAGAACGAAACAATAGAATATTTATTTTATTATAGTTGAGGAACGCCGTTCCAGCAGTGGAAATTACAGGGAAATGGATTCGTTTAGCTTTTGTGCGGTATGTATTTTCTGTCATTTTCTGGTTCGATTATTGTTATTAATTTTAGGTGGTGGTTAGGGTTGTGGAATGTTTAACGGTTATCAAAATGCGACGAAGGTGTGAAAGTTTACACATTTCTTGATTCTGCAAATTGGTCAAATTAGAAGTGTCTTCCGGAGAGCCGACACTATAAAACGGGGTTTTTGTTCTATAAAATGGTCAAAAATATGTTTATCAAAATTCTGAAAACTAATTAACTAATCACCATTTCAATTTGTATTTACTGTAAGTACGATCACGATTTTTTTTTCGCATAATCTCCACTATTAGTATAAAAGTAAGACGGTTTCCATTATCCAAATAACAGACTGAAAGGGAAAAAAATGGAAACTTCAAAAGAACGTACTTATCAAATGGTGCCTATACTTTTAAGAATAAATTTTGATAAACGTGTTTCTGGCCATTTCATATAGTGCTAAACCCCCATTTTCAGTGCCGGTTAAGGGTTACCACGGAGGGTTCGCTGGGAAGTTTGCGCCTGGCGACCCTGACCCATGTGAATGTCGCTACGCCCCTGATGGTTAGAACATTGAACAGTATTAATTTTCTATATAAATCCAAGCTGAATGTTGTTATTTCAAATACACAGTTTACATACATGTTCATTACTTCCCCAATTAAATAAAACAAATGAAACATGCACGGTACACAATCGTTTAATGCAGCAAAGTTATAATAATCTCACTTAATTACAACAATGTAATAATAAGTTTACAACACCGGATCAACATTACATTTTAACGAATTCATTTAATGCTAATAAATATATATTTTATACGAATCAGTATCAGGTAAATATCATAGAATTCATATGCTCCAATTTTCTACATTATTTTTTTTACCACTCTACTTCAACGTTATTTTTTATAATATAATAACTATTAGAGGATACAATAAAACTTTGCGGGTATCAAATAGCTGATTTTTGTGATGGTGTTGATCCGATGTACTGAACCTAGCCACACAGCGGGTTGGATCGGATCGGAATTTTCTTAACCAT
>JAQFYR010001199.1:0-10537 GCA_034694985.1 Campodea silvestrii
GATTAATTGTAACATAAATATTATAATAAGTTTGTAACTTCCGAACAGAGGAGGGGAACTGCGCGCGCATCCATAGAAGACTATGGAAGGTTTTTTCCTCTTTCAAGTTCGAAAAAGCCTACTCTTTTCAGTATTGATTTTCTCCTCCCGTTTTAAACGTAGATGAAAAACTGGTAGTTCTTTGTTACGGGGAGTAGTAGGTTGGATTATTTATATATTCTTTGAATGTTTCAAAATGACTGGTAATAACCATTGATAACTTTGAATGCTGTTCTTTGATTAAATATACAGTAATGGGCAAAAATATTAGGGAGTGATGAGCATAAATATGAGACAAAAAGAGAAAAAATTAAGTTTGAAGTGAGAATATTTGTGAAGCAATTATTCTTAATGAAAGCTTGATTTTGGATCTTACGTTATTCTATGAGAGGTATTTCAACTGGGGAATTTCACGAAACAGAATCAAGTTGAACCAAAACATTAAGGTTAGTTCTAGCTAATGTGAAAAATCTGAAAACTTTGGGAACTGGAAAGGAGCTTTCTAGCAGTGAGATGCACTGTTATTCCATAGAAGAAATAGTTTCAGATGTCTATTTCCCAACTAGCATTCAATCAGGTGTCGTGTCGTCTTTAACTGTAGAACTTATTCAGAAAATGAAACCAGTGTTTCCTAGGCTCAAAGATCTCGTTGTGAAGGGCATTTTGGATTGCACCAAGACTCTTAGACTTTTGAGTTCCTTCAGCACTTTAGAAAAGTTAGAAATACGTGTTGACTCTGTCATATACGAAGACCTGCTGCGCTCTACCTTTCAAAATTTAATTCATCTTTCGCTGTTCATGGAGCATGATGGGGCTACTTTCAACGTTTCTGAATTTGCTAGAAAGTTACCTAACTTGAATTATTTGAAATTGGGATATCTTCCAAATATAATCTGGGATGAAAATGTTTACTTTCGTAATTTGAAACAAATTGATTTGTGTCCAGATAGACAGGAATGTTGGAATATCAGCTGGTTTCCTGCTTTTTCCGGAGTTATCGAAGAAATCAGTTTACACGGTTCACATTCAGATCAGAATCCCAGTTCTATTTCTACATTTACCACTGATGCATATCCGGAACTAAAAGTGTTGATAATTACACCGTTAATATTTCATGTTGACTTGTTTACTAAGATTATAAACAATTGCCCGAAATTACGTTTGTTAGGAAATGTACGTGCTGGACGTGAAAGTGGCTTTTGTGAATATGAAAAGTTCTTGATGGAAAACAACATTGATTGTAAAATAAAAGCTGAGTTCACACAATAAAATAATGATTTTTTATTCTCAATTTATTTGACGGGCTGCAATCTCATCTAATAGAATGCTTGAAAGCAAGATGATAGAGCACTAGGAATGCTTTTTTAACGAATTCGTTTGGGGCGGCAGTACAGTTGTCTGATAAACCAGAACAAAAAAAAAATCGCACTTTTTTTTGTTCTGGTTTCGCACATTTTTTGTGCGAAAAAGATTTCTCACAATGCAAAGACGGTATGTATTATGCACCAACCTTTCAATGTTAAAATAATGGCGAATTTTTAAAGTTTCGGAGAATTTTGTTGAAAACTAACAACAAATGCTAAAAGCACAACAAAATATTATTTGGTAATATCACAAAATTATTAACTGAAGTCTGGACGAAAGTTAATGTAGCGCCATCAAAAAATTATAAATCAGATTCGCAAATCCGGACTAAAAAAAGTCATTACTGCGTAGCAATGTTCTGTGAAACACTATAGTTTAAACTAATTTAAACATACTGCAATCATATATTTTCAATAAATCATTTGCGGAGATGAAACAAATAAATCACCTTGAATGGCGGATGGCTGGCTAACTCTAACGATATCTAATTATTAATTTCTGAATTACTATAATTTCCGGAAGCGGATGACCTTATATTTGTCCTCTATTTATTATATTGCTTCTTTTATCGCATTGCAAAGATGCACATTGTATGCACATCAAATTTACATAATATGTTTGTACGTTTCAGAATTCAGTATTTAGAAATTACTCTAGTGCCTAATTTTATATATTTTAAAGATGTTCGTAAGCTTAGGAGTTAAAGACAGTTTATTTGTTGATAGATTCATCTCAACTATAACTCCATATCTCAACTTATACAATTTTAAGTAGTTTTATTGCCAACATGAAAGGACAACGTCAACTCCAAAATGTAGGATGAACATTTGAGCATCACACCCCCTTCTGCCTGCTAGTTTATATTTTACTTTATGAATTTAAATTTTATTGATAAGTTGACTTTCTCTTTATTTTCAAAGGTTTTGCACGAATCATATCTGATTGCGATTACGGCAAACTACATTTTCAGTAACTTTCAATCCGGTGGAAATCTTGGTAACTTCTACGATACCTTGCAATGTGTGTAATGGCAACTTTTACAGCGCAGAATTGTTGTCAATACCCTACGTCAACATCCCGAAGGGTGCCACTACGAAACCTTTATGCATTTTGTTGCACTCCTCCACATCCCATTGAAACGGGGATGATGACGACGTCACTTCGGAATCACTTCAGGTGTCCAATCTGGATTTTTTTTCAAGTAGTTAGAAATTGTGGGGATTACCTACTCGACCAACACCTCATATGCCGTTCATTTGCGAAAAATCTTTAAGCGAGATATCGTTCTTCAAAGTTCCATTTTCTCTGTGTTTAATAATGGCCATACGAAATATACGTAAAAATATTATATCTCAGATTTTACTCAAATGTTGTAGAACTTATAAGACTATAATCCATTTTCAAAATCTGTTTTCAAATTTCAAAAATATGAATTATTGCCACAGTTAAACAAGGTGTTGGAAATTTCACAAACACGTGACACACCACCTTGCCTGTAATATTCAACCAACTGTAACTATTGAAATAGTTCATATTTCTGATAACAGAAAAATATTTTGAATATGGATCATATTCTTGTACTCTGTACAAAATTTGAGTAAAATCGGAGATATAATATATATTTAATTTTCATAAATCAAATATATATTAAATTTTCATAAATCAAAAATATTTTATTGTTTCTCGCCACCTTTCGTCTGCACTGAAAAACATAATTCACATCTTTTCAGGGCCTGTCATTGATTATAGTATATTTGAAGCCAAGTAATGCCAACTAAAGAAGGAAAATTTAGAATTAGTCATATTATACTAATGTACAATGCTAAAGCGTAATCGGTGTAGAAAATATTGTTATTTCTAAACCATTATTGTGTATAAATAATGTCAACCAGCAACAACGCTTCATGTGCTGATAAAATATGATCCTGGCGCGTCGCCAGGGGTGGGCTATGGGGGGCTGCAACCCATCTGCATGGTTGATTTCTCAGCCTCCCTGGAGCCCCTCAGGATTTTTGAAAAGTTACATCACACAATATATTATGAAAAAACAAATAGTATACTTTCTATTAAAAATAACATTATATTATTGTGTATGTCCTGCCGAGTGTAAACTGCAAAAATATTATACAATAAAGTTATTGTTGAAATCAATGTTTTCTTGCTTTTTAACAGTGGTCGTACATCATTGCACACAAGAAATTACATTACATCAAAAAGCTTTCCGATCCCAAAAAAAGGACGATAAAATTTATGTGAGCAGTGATAATCAGATCAGTTTCGAGATATTTTGTGTTGCCCCCTCAGAAATCTTGCTAGCCCACCTTCAGCCCTTCCGGTTTAAAATTCCTGGCGACGCCCCTGTTTAAAGGTAAATGGTTTGAAACATTAGACTTGGGGAACAAACTATCTACATGGGATTTTCATTACTTTGTAAATTTATACATACTGGATATTAGAAGAATATATAGTGTACATAATTATACTGTAGGATTGGGCTATTAACTCGTTTAATCGATTATTTCACTAGATCATCCTACTCAATTACGCTATTTCAGGTAATCGGAAATAATCGATCATTACAAAATATTCGATTGTTTGAAAAGATCTCGTTTTTAGGATTACAAGGGTACAGTGTACGTGATTTATCTTTCTACGATGTTCAATTCAAAAGTTACTATTGTTTCATGTTCTTCTTTCTGCGTTTTTCTTCGAAACAAATCAGTGAAAACAAGAAAAATACCCTGACAGTTTTATAATCGATTTATCGAGTAATTCGGTTATTTTCTGGGTGATTAATCGATTATTAGAAACTCAATAATCGTAAGCTTAATATACTGGATGTATAAATTCATTACCAGTTATGTATTGGTAACGGTGCTGTAAATACAACCAGCCACACATATGTACACCGCAAGAAAATTGGCAGCCAATACCGCATTCCCTCCACTTCACTGGGAGCGTTCAGTTCGCGTAGTCAGGACCTAGACTAGTCAGCATCTGATGTTTCTATTTCCATCGTTTTTGGCCAGAACTTTCTTCCGACAATTGGAAAAAATGGCGGGACCGACTAGTCGACTAGACTATAAAATCCTACGCTGCCTATAGGCTACGTCCTGGACTACACAAAGTTAACGCTCCATTGCATGTGAGCTGCAGACACCAAGTGCTGCGACAAGACAGCGCTGCTTTGCTTCCAACACCGTGATTGGTTCTGCATAAATTCACAAATTAATTTAAAGGTAGAATTTGGTAAAATTAAATGCTTTGATATTATTTCACGCAGTATAGAAATATCTACGACCCTCTACGCAACGAATTAATCTCACCGTATTCGGTTTATGAGTATCTTAAAATAGTGATGACGTCATCGACATAAACCAGTAAACTCATCTCCCGAGAATATATGAAGGAAACAAATAATACTACCAGGTAGATCTATGTATTGTACGATTTCAAAAAAGATTGAGCATTATACGCCAAACGGTTAAAAAGATATTAATTGAAATTGTTTTGATGATGTCATCGGTATATCCAGCTGCAAAATAATTTAACCAGCAATAACTTTTAAACGGATGGTCGGGATTAAATAGTACTTTTTGCAATTTGATGAACACAATTAACGAAAAAAAATATCATTTCGCTCACGGTTTGGTGAAAATTCTATTTAATTTCGGATAACAAACTTTATTTGGTAGTTTCATTCGTCAACAGAGGTTTCATCCGATCTTTTCGTAAGCTACTATTTATCATGTATACACTGTAATAACTTAACGCTTACGACTTTAGTAGGCCCTAATTAAGGCTAAAAATAATGTTTTGATTCATCACGAAGGTTATTGATGGTAAAAAAAATCTTTGAATAACGTACGTATTTAAGAATCATAATTATTTAAACGAGGAAGAAAGACGATATCTATTTAAAGAAAACACACATATGTCTTATAGCCTAATTATTTGAATGTACAATTGTACATTATTTAGGTTTACGGTGTCCACCATGGTTTTGACTTTAAAACGCTATAACCAAGATCTATGGAAATAACAGAAACTTAAAAACCAGTCGTTGCGTACCAATCTTTAAATTGAAATACATGTACGAGGGAGTACCGAAAGTAAGTATAATTATTTTTTATTTCAAAAAGTATCCAGCCAATTTCAATGAAACTCACATATGTTATAACATATGTAGTTGTTCTTATCTCAAAAAAAATTCCAGAACAATCCGCACATTTTTGTCAGCATGGCGGAAGATCATAAACCCCACCTTGAAAGTAATTTGCAGTAGATGATTTAAACCACTTTTCTGTCTCGGAGATAAGTTCTTCATCACGTCGAAAATGGATACGGCACAAGTGTTTCTTTACGTTTGTGAATAGAGGAAGTCTGACGGAACCAAGTTCGGATTATATGTTGGATGAAGCAGGCTAGTAAAATTCTCGTACCATGAAAAACACGCGGTATAACTTCTGTGTAGTCTAGCAGTGCCCTACTGGGCGAGTAAATTACGATTTTTTTTTATTGAAAAAAAAAAAATAAAAAAAAATGTGATGAGTTGAAGATCATTATGACGAATATTGACAATTGTAGCAACTGCGATTGGCCTATCTTTGAAATTGGTGTGATTTACAAGTGAAATGACGATATCGGTTGTACCGTTTTGTTGGTGTCCGGGTTGATTGTTCACAATGATCACTTGTTTCTCCCGATTTAACCTTTCAATCACATAGGGCATAATTTATTTTGAAAGAGCATTTGCCTGTGTATACTTCACAAAATTCTGTTACAATATCCATCCCTAGAACACCATTTAAACTGAAAAATTGAATCACTGAACTCTACTGCAAAATTATTTGACTTGCTTCCACGTTTGGGCCTTTATTCCAAAAGGCAGTGGCACCAGATGAATGAAATCAACAGAGTGTATTAGAACAATCATGCCGTAGTACAAAATTTGTAAGTTTCATAAAAACCGACTGAACACTATTTGAAATAAAAAATAATTATTATTACTTTCGGTACGCCCCTCGTATGTTAGAAAAATTTAAACAATTTTGTTTTCTGTTTTTTTTTTTTTTTAATTTCGTAGAATAATTCTTTAAATTTCATAGAACAAACTTGGAAAATAAGTTAATACAATAGATTAAATATTTCATGCCTTCGTGTAAAAACAATTTTAATCGGAGCTAGACGATCAGCTAAAACATTACAAATTTGTTTTTAATTCGCAGAGAAATGATGTACATTCTGAAAAGAAGAAGGAAAACTATAACGAAAACAAACACAATAAAGCTAACCGCACACCACGTCCGGATCGGATCAGACCGGAATTCTCTTTAAGATGGAGTTAAATGGGAAAATTCCGTTCCAGTCCGATTCGACCCGACGTGACGTGCGGTCTTTCACCTATAGGAATGCATACGATATTTTCTGTTCGTTTCCGTTCTGATCCGATCCGATCCAACGTAGTGGGTGAGAAGCTTAAGCCTGCTCTATACGGAGTTTTATTTCTGGCTATTGGAGTTTCGCACTTAACAGTGCATAATCTGACCTTTCAGCGAGTACATTCACAAAGGCTGCAAAGCTGTGAATATTTTAATGTATACTCGCTGATAGGCCAGATGATGCACTGTTAAGTGCGACACTGCAGTAGCCAGAAATAAAACTCCGTACAGAGCACGCTTATTGTGTTTGTTTTCGCTAACACTCCACTCTGTATTCTTTCTCAATATCGTATTATAAAAATATAACCTTTTTCTAAAATTATACAATAACTTAAGCGTTTTAAGGTATGCTAACATGATCATAATTTCTACACATTAAACGTCTATTCTTACTTACCTCAAAATATAAATTCCTTGCTTTCTTAATTCCTCTCTTCCGTCTCCATTTACTTATAAAAAAGCAACTTGCTATGAAAGCTATTATTGTAATCATTATTAAACTTATAAGGAGAGGAGTATTTTCCTTCAAGGAATTTGATGGTGGAGTTTGAACTGAAAAAGAGGAGACAAACTTCACACTTTAATTAAAGTACGCAATATTATTATAAAATGGATATTCATCAAGCTGCCTATATCCACTACAGAGTTTTCGGCTTAAGATACTCTAGCTAGAGCATTCTAAATGAATATTTTCAATCGTACACACCTTGACTATTCCAGCTACTGAGTACATTTGTAAAATTTAATTTACGTGTACATGAACAACTCTATTTACGACAAGTCTGTAGATGTTTCTCTCCAGTAGACATGCATCTATACAACTTCATTACAATGAACCAAGAAATTTATTTATGATTAAAACTGGTACATTAATTACCGGTAATTACTAATAACTAATGTCTAAGCGGTGTTGAAAATTGATCGTTTAAAAAATAAGAAATAAAAAAAATAATGTTAAGGGAATTATTTCAAATGAGACCTGATAAAAAACTACTCAATGCGTTGACATTACGCAGGTATAAATGTACAGTACCCTTCATGATTTACTGACAATTAACAGAAAAACTTGTCACTTATTGCTATTTTTTTATTACTTGTAGGCCTACACTATATTTTATTTTGTTTTACTACATTATGGTTTATTGTACCGTAGCCTGCTCCCTTCAACACATTGCCTACTATAAGGTCTACGTCACGTATTTAAAATTCAGAATTCTGAAATAATTTCATGAAAGGTCTAAGTGATATGATGTAAAAATATCAATATTATGCAGTATGTTAAAGCTAACAGATATTTTCATTTGCCCAGGGAGGAAAACATTATTTATCGATTTTCATTTTTCCCATACAGGATTTTGAATCAACCTCACTTTCAAATCAAATCCAGGAAATGAAATTTCACCTATCTTTTTCGCAGTAAGGAATAACTGATGAATGAAGGATACTCCTGAAAATGATGAAGAATCATCACCACTAATGGAAAAGTGAAAAAGCAAGAGGCACTCGAACTTTTTTTTAAGTTCCGGTTCACATTCTGGGATTGGTACAGAAATGAGTAGCCTACCAGCCGAGACTGACCAGGCTCTCTCCTCGACTGCATCACTATATACTGTTTTTTTTTTTTTTTTTTTTTTTTTTTTTTTTTTTTTTTTAAGAAAAAAAAAGGGTTGTGTTTTCGTTATATATTGCCTACAACATTATGACAGAATATATTACTATTTCCGTCAAAATACACAAATATGTATTTACATACACTTTGGGTACGTCTCATTTGCTCCAATGGAAATATAAAATGGCGGAATGTAGAATCCGTGTTACGTCATCAATTTGTAACTACGGCAGATGTACTGTAGCAGAAGTAACGAGGGGGAAATCATTGCTGTAAAAAGCGTACAAGATTTCAAAATCTCAAAATAAAAAATAAATAAAAACGTGAAGATTACGGATTTTAAACAAATCTCTGCCACATTCAGAGACTTCAGAAAATGTTTAAGATTTTGGAATTTCTAAAGGAGATATTAACGTTTTGGGTTCATATTTTAAGATTTCGGTTGAGGATTTTTCACGTATGCAGTAAGATTTTGGGATTTTGAGAAATCTGTGCCGTTATAAGAAATTCAAAAAAAGCCGTAAGATTTTAGGAATTTTAATGAAGATTTTGAGAAGAGTTTAGAGATTTTGAATATTTTCAATGAGGTTTGGCGATTTTTGAGGCTTCGAAGGAGATTTTAAAATTTTGGGATTCCCAAGAAATTTTGTGATTTTGATTATGTTTTACAGATTTCAGGAGAATCTTTCCCGAAGCGGTACGAGATTTTGGCTTCAAAGGAGATTTTAAAAAATATTTTGACAATCTCTTAAAGATTTAAAGATTTTCATATTCCGGCGAGATTTTGGCTTGTAAGGAGATATTAAAAAAGGTTTTTAGATTGTGACAGTCTCCTAAAAGACTTAAAGATTTTCGGATTTTGGCGAGATTTTGGGATTTTCGGAAATTTTTACAGATTTCAGGAAAATTTTCCGCAAAGCGGTGCAAGATTTTGGTTTTCAATAAGATTTTGAAGAAGATTTTGAGATGTTTGACACTTTTTAACAGATTTCAAAATTTTGAAAACTTCCAAATGGATTTTTTCAGATTTTGGGAGGTTGTGAAAGGCTTTTAAGAATGTTAAACATTTTCAAAGATTTCAAACAATCTTGTATCGCAGGCGAGCAAGTTTTTGACTGAATGATTCTCCCCTCGAGAAGCAAGCTAACAACAATATTTCAGAATAAGATTGTGATGACATTACTTCGCCAATAACTGCAAAAATGCATGCAGCTGGTTGTACCTTTGACGTACCTTTTCGCATAGCTTTGAACCATCTTGAGTTTTTTAATATTAAGATAAGATAGAAAACGTCGAAACCTATTTTCCTGTATAGAAATGCATCTCAACAAAGGAAATTCTTGAATTTTAAAACAAAAATAGGTAACCGTTGTCCCTTAAATTGGAAGTTATTATTCTTCCATTAACAAGCATTAGGGTATCACAAAACAAAGTCTAAATTTACATTACACTATACGGGCTTTCAAAGTGTCCCTATTAAATGTTAAATGTACTACAGTATGTTAAAAGACCCCTAGAGAAGTTATGTTATTTTAGGTAGTAATGTCACATACTGCACGACAGTAATAACACTGTCGAGTTTCCAACATCAAAGACTCAACTGAAGTATTGTTTGAGTGTTCCGACTGCTTAGTGCAAAGTCAATTCAGTTCATTGTATGAAGTTAATATGAATATCAAGTGATTCCTGTGGCATATCAAAGGCAGACATTTAAGTGTTACGAAGTGGCTATACAGTATCTTAGAAAATTTGTAGCACTTTTTGATAAAGATCAAAGTACTCTATAATTACACTTACAACGAAATTGCTGAATTTGGTATTCTTCTATTATCAAATTGGTATATAATGAACGTTGTATTTCAAAGAAATGACACTAACGCAATATTAGTGCATATCTGGAAATAAATCAGATTGTATCTAAAAAAAAATAAGTGCTGTTGAATGAAGTAGGTGTAACAAAATATAAAAACTATTATATAGGTGCGAAAAATTTCACATTAAGAAACCTGCTCTATTTTAAATCCACGACTTTCCTACTTTTTTTTTTTTTTTTTTTTTTTTTTTTTTTATAAGGCACCAAATC
>JAQFYR010001200.1:0-10537 GCA_034694985.1 Campodea silvestrii
ACCTTCACGGGCGTGATGGGTTCAAACTCAAAGGTTTTGTCGGGCTACACACAGATTAAGCGAATTATATATATGATAATATCAAAAAAATATAAAAATTGCCACTGTGATGGGGATTCGAATCTGCGGCTTCTGGTCCGCAAAGGTTACATTCTATCCACTGCACTACGGCAGCTGCATGGCGAACCACATGTTAAGCCATTATGAGGAAGGAACATACTGTAAGTTTGTATTAAATGATTTCATCAAATTAGGAAACGGTGGAGAAGGACGTAGGGAGGGACTTACCAGGCGATAATTGCAAACGGACTTTAGGCATTCTGGACGGGTGACTGTACTGGTATATTAAAAATAAATAGAAGTAAAAGCTTTCTGCTACATTGGAAAATCATTAAATCACATTGAAGGATACTCCGTGGATTGAATTGAATGTGAGTCTTAAATATGTTTAGACGAAAAGGTTACAGATTAGCAAAATTAGTAAACAAACTCTATAGTAAATCTTCCCTCAATTAGTAGTCGTTTAAATATTTAAGATATACATCTGCATAGTGTAGTTCTAATGTTAATATTAGTTATGCGAAATCCATCGATTTTGCTCGTATTGTAGGGAGTACTCACTTCCATGATATTGCCAAGACCATGTTATGGTGCGCATAAAACGTTTTATACAAAAATATTGTAAATCAAACAGCATCGTGCCAAGAAAGGGGTCCACATTATTTATATGCAAGTGCCATGAAATGTTAAGTAGTACTTTACAATAGTATGTCAGGAAAATACGATATCATTGAAGTCTCACAAATCATGAGATTGAAATCTCAGTATCAGTATTTTAACGGAGTAATGATGAAGTTATCATGAGATATTTAAACTTCTGTTTATCTAGAACATATCTTAGAGTTTCTATTTCCCGCATATTTCTAAGACATTATGTAGCCTACTTTTTAAACTAAACATATTTTCTGGAAAGTAATACTACTTTGTGTCTTTAAATTATCATATAATTTCTGTTGGCAATAATAACTAAAATAATCTTTATTTCATGTATTTTAATATACCTTCATGCCTTGGAAGTCTAAGCATTGTTACAACAACATTATGTGACTTGACATCATTTTGAAGCAGTTGTTAACATGTGATTTTTTTTTTTTTTTCCTTTTCTTTATTTTGTTCATTACAATTCCAACATCTTGTATATGATTAACTTAAATCTGCCGAGTGCCGACATTGAGAAACATAAGAACATATGTTTTTTTTACAGTTTCGTTACGATTTTCGGTTCTGGTTATAGTTTAGTTTCAATCCGGCATTATCTTCTCATATCTTACAGGTGCTGGCAGCGCCGTAACCAACCATACTTTACGGGAGTGGCACAGAGTGGCTCCACTTTGTCAGATTTTTTAAATTATGTGAAAAAAATTAAACTAGGCTGCTGATACAAAATTATTTTATTTTGATGCTGGGATTTAAAACACTGATTATTTTTTTTTATATCGACCGAAAATTCGCCGGCAAACGTTTATTTCATATTTTTAAAAAATAGTTTTTCTGACAAATTAAACATCGATGACCTTGTTTTGTTGATTGGTTTATTAAAAAATTCTGATTTTTTTCGAAACTCTCCATTTCAGAAATATGACAAAATTTGCAGAAAAACAATTTCCTTTTTCGGGAAAATTTTGGATAGATAATTATGTACCAGCACTAGCAGTAATGTAAAAATGAGCTTGAACTCTTTAAAATCTACAGCGGAGATGTCTTAAATCAATGTATTCCTCCTGGTCCCTAACCACCAGGCAGCTGGGTTAGGTCATGGCATAAGTAGAAAAAAGAGGTACCCTATTAATCACTGTTTTTTTTTTAAAATTCCACCGAATTTATCTAATTTGTCAGGGACGTCGCTAGGAATTTTGAACTAGGGGGGCTGGCAATATTTCAGAGGGGGTTGAGCTAAATATTGTCTTGAAAGTTTTGATATAATTAACTTTCTGTTGAAATTATGGCGTAATTTTTTTGTCTGAGACTGAGAGGGATACCCCTACTGATTTCTCTTTGAATCTGATATAAGTGTTATTTTTTATATAAAAAGAGATATACCGATATCTATTCTGAAAATTTTATTAATCTCTGATTGTTATTAAACAGAAAATGTTAAATCTGATACATAAATATTAAATATCAGTACACCACGAATTCGAATATACAACCTTCAATTGTAACTGTTCTTCCAACACCATTTGAAATGAACGCAAAAATAGGGTTATCAAGCAAATATTCCGATTGAGGAAATCCGGATGGATATAAAGTGACCATATTTTTTTCGACATTTTCGGGGACATTTTTTCAACCATTTTATAGTTACACATACTTATTTGCAAGTTTTTCTATCAGTTGATCAAATAATAATAATAATAATAAAAGTGTTGATTCCAGAGAGCGACGAGTAAATTATATTTTAAACTTTCTGTTAATCTAGGTACCATGTTGCATTAAATTATCACGATGTTTTCAGGAAGTTCAATTTTTTGCAGATACGTGGATGCTGGGAATATGAAAAACTAATTCTCGATTTGTTCCAGATATTTAGGAAAATAAATACCAATGTTTACCATTTATTACAGTATTAGGAGTCACACTGAAAGTATTTAAACAGTATAACTCAGTCATGTTGTTTGATGATGCAGAATATATGTTCAGAAAAAAGGAGCTTGCTCTACTAATTAATATCTGCTGCTCTCTAGCGCCGCAACATTTTTAATTCCATATTGTTTAATATCATTAGAAATTCACTTTTGCACAAACGTAAGTATTTGGAAAGGGATTTAATGATGAAAATACATTATTTGATAAATGTGGGTAAGAGCAAACTTGTTTACACCAAAATTCATCAAGACTTTCATTATAAAACGATTGTTTCAACAATGCTTTGCTTCACACATCGATGAGGTAATCTTTAAACACATCGTCATAATTCATATCGCTCAAATCAAAAAATCAATGTAAAAGGGTTTCCAATCCACTGTTTACTTTTTTTATCATATTCAGTAAATTAATTTTTGAAAAAAAAAAAAAAAACAGAAAGCTTTTTCAGGTGTTTACATATTACCACTTTCATGCACGTAGTTATTTCGTCAGAGTTGATCTTACAATAAAACAGATTAAAATGTGCAAATAAGTTAAAGGCATTCCAAAAATGTATCAACTCCATAAAATCCGCTACCGCCCAGATTTGCAATAACATCAGTTCGTAACTACACACAAATGCTTCAAACGACCAGAACAGGGTACGAACTATCCGCAATGAAATTACCAGCGATCATCCATGTATTCCTGCGTACTAACAATCCACAATGTAAAACTCCCGCTTCAGGGCGATGTATACCATCCGTCGGCTATAATTACGTAGTGCGTTTGTCGTTATTTATTTGTTTTATTCGTTAGTATTATACTTTCAGAAAACAAGTGTCCGTTGACACTAAATATATAACTATAACGTTTTTGTGATTCGTCTGAGCGTCTCCAATGACGCGGGAAAGACGCTTTTAGTGATAGAGAGCACCGTAGCGAGGGGCCCGCAGCGCCCGCAATGCGGGGGGGGGGAAGCGAGCACTTTAAGGGGCCCGGAACCCTCGGCATTAAAGAAAACACAGCTTTTAACATTTGTAAAACTTCCATAATTTCGAATCAGTCGACTACAGCGTATTTGTTGCAATTCACATGGCGAATATGTGATGGAAAAATGAGCTTCCGTATGTAATATTCGCGAATTTTCCTGGAATTTCGTCTAGCTGGGTGAAAATCAACAGAAATTTAACAAGAACAGTGATATTAAAATTATACAAAGTTCTCCAAAATTTCAGTGAAATCGGGATTTTTTTATTTCTTATTTTTTTATATATATTATATATAGCCTTATACAAAAAACTAGGCGGTCTATGCCATTTTCTTGCGGGGGTGCCCGAAATTTGTCGCTACGGCACTGGTGATAGACGTTTCTGAATTCAACAAAAACAAATGGTGTCCTGAGATTGTGTTCCTACATAAAAAGGTAAAATTTTCTTTGTTAGGATTGATCACATTAAAACTCGTTACCCACTGGCTACTGCAT
Organism: Campodea silvestrii; assembly: GCA_034694985.1. Classification (NCBI taxonomy): domain Eukaryota; kingdom Metazoa; phylum Arthropoda; class Diplura; order Rhabdura; family Campodeidae; genus Campodea; species Campodea silvestrii. Next base: position 4,112 of record JAQFYR010001200.1, read on the forward strand.
GTGCGAAGATCAAGCGAATTGCAAATGATTGCTGCTGTTATTACTTTAGTGTTAACGGGTATTTATTGGTCAAGAACGTATTACTAGCAAATTAAATAAATAGTTAATAACGTTCACACTACTTACAGTGTACCTGTGGAGGATATGTAACCGCCGGATGGTGTACAGCGTCATCACGCCCTTCAAGCAACCAACCGTCCCGTATTTCCCGGGATGTCCCGTTTTTGGATCCTCGTTTCCCGCGTCCCGGTTTAATAGCATACGGGACTCTAAATATTCCGCATTTTGTGATTACAATTTACTTCACATTTTAACAAGACTTTCTTTTAATTTTATAGAATATTTTGATCAATAATCTCACAAAAAATCGTTATGTTGTACTCGCTCGTTTCTGTAAATTGATTGTGAAATATTTTGTGAAAAGTGGCAGAAATCTCATTTCGCAAGAATCACAATTACTGAATTATTAAATTACTTCAAACTTTTAAATAAGTTGATTCATTCTGTTAATCAGTTCCTATTTCAAACGTGCAGTTCAGCGTATGTTTTCTTTGTGTCAGTAAGTATTACTAAATCGATCTAAGAAATATACATTAGGTAAGTACATAAAGTGAATTCTGACTCACAAATATATGTAAACCTTAATTCTATTTTTGAAGATTTCTGTTATACGGCTTCTGCTCAGAAACAATTATTTGAAATGTAGCAGTGTAGCTCAAAGAAAATGTACAGATTTAAATAATGCTGTAACAATACTCCGCTGTATAAAGTCTTCAAGTTTCACTATTTATAAACAGAGTTGCAGGAAGCGGTGGGTTACGTTTTCCCATCCGCCAGAAAATTAGTTATTATCGTCGATCAAGGGAACAGAAAAGTTTAGAAAGAGAGTGGGGAAAGAAAACAATTTAAAAAAAAAAAAAAATCGCACTGAAACAGCACGAAATTTTTCGCCTTCGCTTCGCTCCGGCTTGCTTAGCTCATTACCGTGAGCATTACACTTTCTTGATTACGGTTGCGTAGAGAAAGCTCTATGTACAATTACTCATATTTAGATTTGTATTCTCGGAATATGAAACGTATTTTATAACCCCTGCCCGTCCCGCATTACATGTACACCCCCCCGGAAAACCTGACGCCACTACTGCTTTCGTTGCAGTTATTATTGTGGCAGTAGTTTCAGTATTTTCTGTTGTCCCGTAAAATTAGGTAATGTCCCGTTATTTCACGAACATTACCCATAAGTCGTGAAAAAATAGTTGGTCACCCTAAGTTAAAAATGCAAGAGTTTGCCATTGCGGATTGGTAGTAAGATGGAGGAATCGCGCGCATTTATTAAGAATTTCGGTAGAACTATGGTACATAGTCCATCAGAGTACCTTCCCTGGACCAGAATACTGAATGCGATTAAACTATCGGCCAATGAAACAGTTTCAAAACTGGAAATTGTGTATCTGTAGAAGTCTGGAATGAACACTATAATTTGATCTATTATGAGATTGAATTATATTTTTAATGTAATCATTTCATGCAGTTCTGACAAAAAGAAATCAGAGTCACTGCTCATTTAAATTCGTTTAGATACTATTGTGTTATACTGAATAGCTTACACTGCTCATTTTTATATTTTGTGAGTTTATATCGACATTATAGTTACGAAATAAAATTAGTAATTGAGGTTCTATGATGTGGTAAAATATGAATATGAAAAGGTATTTCCCCTCAAATTTCTTTTATAAAAATTTCATATTAATAAATCAAGTCTGTTGTGAAAAACTTTAATTAATATTCGTAAAGTTTGAGTTTCGGGATTTAGGTTTCAATTATCATCCCATTTAAGTAAACAGATCATGGTGATGTCAAAAGACACAAATGACTACTAATTCGGCGAATTCTGTGATTTCCAGAAATGTTTACACTTACCCTTACACTAAACCTTCTATTTCGTAGTTTGCCTAATGCATCAATTTCGATGCTTGGAAAGCTTCAATTATTCCGGATAAAATCTACTAGAATGAGTCTGAACTTCAGATTTTATGCCTGCTAGTTTAAAAAAGAAAAAATGCATTTTCGGGATGATTGTTTGCTATTCTGTGTAAACAACCCAATTATTATGAACTCAATGAAATCATGGTTGTCATTGAATATAATTATAGCTTATTATATGGTGGGTAAAATATCTTGCTTACGAAAAGGGGGGGGGGTAGTCTAAAAAAATAGCAAAACTGTTGCCCATCATCAGTTCACCAATATTGTATGAAGCGTTCTTTTCTCATCTAATTTGCGCCACCATGATGATACAGTGATATCACGTGTAATACAATGAGCACATACATACGGCATATGCACTGCATCTCCAAGCATATGCACTGCATCCAGGCGGGGTTGCAATATTGAAAATTGCTTGCAAGGATATAATCTGTATTAACGAGCTTTTGGCAACACATACTTATTTATCTTCACATGTCATTGTAACAGTGAAGAGTATACCTTTGTCAAAATGTAGGGGGAGTGGAATCACTGGTTAAGTAGCATAACCCGGTTTTTATAAGTTCATTTCAGGATTCGAATGACACCCAAATTTCTTGAACAAAATAGAAATAGGAGGAAATACTGTTTTTAGACGACGTCTTATACCAACAATTCATGCGCACTCACTGAATCATTTACTAATCTGCATTCCACGTTCTGTGAATTATTATATTAAATAGGTCCAATGAACATATAGCTATAAAACACTATGCAGTTAAGTATCGTCAATTACTTGAGTTCAGTAAACAAGTTACAGATGGGGTACTGATCAAAACAATATCGAGAATTCTTTCAGACCTGTTTAAATAACTAAAATGTCAATAAATTTTTCTAATTAAACCATTATTCCAGGTGCTGTCCGAGGGCGCAACATTCCAATCGGACTAAGACCTACCAACTGGGCTGCCCTTCCTGTCAGTTATGTAACCAAACTGGCAGTAGATAAAGGTGGACATCATTTGATAATCATGACGGCATCCGGCAGCTGCAAATCTGGTGTTTCGAGATGGGATTTATTATAAAATACCTTTTTTTCTACTTTTCTTAAATTGTTGTTTAATTAATGTAATGATGCCTGTTAATAACAAACCCTAATTCACTATATCCCCATCACGAGGCTGGGTGAACCCTGCACCAGAACATCACTTACTGTACGTGGCGGCACCGGGAATCGAACCCGTGGTCTCACGTTTACCAGTCAGGACTGGTGTCCTTATCGCTGTATAAAACAGAGATTATTCCAGCAGTATTCTTGAAAAATCGATTTCACTGTGATAAGTTCCAAAACAGCCACTTTGTCGGTTTGTTAAAATAAGTGTAATTGGTATTGAAATGAACGAAGTGATGCTTCCTTGATTGTGCATGAATTGTAGACGTGTAAAGTTGTCTAAAAACAGTGTTTGTTTGGAGTTACACTTTCACTCTGGGAACTGAGTTACGGTAAATTGTACACGTCAACCTTAATGATTTGTACTTTTTGTATAAGTTAAGGAAGTTATTTAACTTTGTTGACAGAAAAATTTAGTAACCAAAAAAAAAAATCAATATATAAAAAAGAGAGGGGTGGGACTGTGAGAGAGAGAGAAAAACGAAATGGATCTGTAAAAAGTAAGAAATAACTAAAAATAATCTATACATGTTAGTCACCAAGAATTCAGATATCACAATTTTTACAGACTGTTCTTGACCTATCAGTATGCAGATAGCATTGTCGTGGGCGTTGGCAGTGGACGCCCATTCGGGCAATTGTCACTCAACCTGGATTTCAGTTTATAAAAAAAAACAAAAAAAACATGGTGAATATTATTGCAAGAAGCGTAAAAAATATCGCCCTCACTCGACTTGGGCGTAGATCATCTTGATATGTCCATGGAAAAGTATTTGCCCTCTCTCCTGATCGTAGATATGACAACAATGCTGTTATGTTGAAAAAAAAAGATATATGCCTTATATAGCCAACTCGGCTATAACTAAAATAATGTTCATGAGTGTACGAGTTAGTGACATTTGCATTCTTATTTTAGTTTTTAAGTACGAAATTAATTTGGAATAGCATTTTTCAGATCCTTTTTATACGTACTTTAAAAAAAAAAAAAAAAAATCAGCGTTTTATGATGAACAAACAGTCAATTATATATTATTAAAATCGTTTTGATAATATCACGTGTGTATACAGGCAAATATATTTTAAATCACAATAGGGAGGTTCAGCCCGAATGAGAAAACATCTAGCTTCTGGCGTCAAGGAGAAATGGTCACATATTTCAACATAAGCAAAAACTGTTCTTCAGCTAGAAGTTTATAGAGCATCGAGATTCGGATTTAAAATTCGTTTGCTGCTACAAAAATTATACGAATTAAACAGGTAAGTTATATAATTAACTATGTTCAATTCTAAAAACCTCAAATACATTAGTATTCGTAAATATAAAGACGTATTTATGTCACAAATATCACTTAAAACACTGACCTGAAAACCTGGATATTCATTGAAAATCCAAATGTCGTCTGCTTCAACCCCCCGAAGGCAACAAACTTCTCAAACGTTTCCCGAAGTTCAAAACTTCAAAGTTAGAAGAAAACATTCGAGAGATATGATGTCATAGATTTTTTCCTGGCCAATGGAATGCAGATCCATGAAGCTAGAAACCAGAAGTTTTCAGAAAACTTCTAGCTGAAGGTCCCTTAAACTTGGGAGTAGATGGGTGGAGTGAAATATTTTTTTCTTGTAATTCCTAAAAAAGCACCAATAAAAAAAGAACCGCAATTATTTGGAAAGTTTCCAATATTCGTTGAAGTGTACCTTTAATATTTTCCAAAACTTTCATCAAGATAGGAAATATATTTTTTTTGTAGTCTGCCACATAATAATAGCATAGTATTATTTCAAACATTACCTCACTGTAAGCAACTGGGTATCTAAGGAATTGTAAATAAAACATTTATTTTGTTTATGCACAAGTTGTACATGAAAAGGTTACGTGCTATGTGCGTACGTGCGATGAGCGTACAGGGGATTATCGTGCGAAGTGTGTACAAGATTATAAACCACCGTGCTATGTGCGTACAGGGACGAGATTTTATAGTTACAAGGAGGCAACTCTCCTCCACATTTTATCCAGGCATATAGGAATTGTTTAAAATTCCCTAAAAATGACAGTAATGAAGCATAAAAATCGGTTGCTTATTGGGACATTCTTCGAAGCCACTAGTAGCCTACTTTTGATCGAAGGCATTTGGATAGGTCACCAGTTTGTCGAAACTTTCTAAGCACATTTTTCACACTGCCATTCTTCAAATATAAATTTGTCGATATTTTTGAAGCAAATGACGTTCTTACCATTTTCGATGTCACGATTTCAAGTTTTTGCAGGTCATAATTTAATACTTTGTGGCTCTTTGTGCAGCTGTGATAAACGTAAAAATGTTATTACTAATGCCATTTAAACATGAACTGCCCAGATTCGATATTTATTTTACCTCAGTATGTTCAATAGTTTCAAATGGACCTATTACTTAAATAATCGAACTATCGAAGTACTGAAATCAGAAATACATTATATTATGAAAGTTTTTGATGAAATTTCATGTTACTTTTGGTCTCATTCCTGTTTTGTACGCACATAGTACGGTTGACATTTTTGAGTACGCACATTGCAGGGTACGCTCATCGCACGTACGCACATCTCACGGTACGCTCATCGTACGTACGCACATAGCACGCCACCTGTAAGCCTATACGGAATAAATAAATATGCAGTTAACTTTGATCGGGAAGGGAAAGAAATTCAAAACAAGAATCTTTTTATTCTTCGCCTCAACTCGTTTGCCACGGTATCAAGTTATAGTTCATTGCAACGATGCCTATAGTGTATATATTTGTTGTTTAATAGTTATCAAGTTAATTTTAGAGCGCTTTTTTCTGGCAATAGAAAAGCAGGTGAACAAAATGTCCTTATCAGTAGTGTAACGAACGTAGATACAGTTGATTAAATGTTTTCGAAAATAAATATATAAAGCATGGTCTGATGGTTAGAATTCTAACCTGGAGGCGCAGGCTTCGATTCCCGGCACCGCCAGGAAACTTTTCTGAGTGGTAATCTAGAACGTGGTTCACCTATAGCTTCGTGAGGACAATAAATGGGGAGTTAATTCATAACGAATCCGATCTAGGAAACCAACGGCTGAGATATGCCTGCATGCTGATCACACGTCACCCTTCACCTCACCTTTCACCTTTACCTTTACCTTTACCTTTACTCACCTTTACCTTATGCCTGCATGCTGATCACACGTCACCTCACCTTTACGTCACCTTTCACATAAACTTTTCGAAGATCTGATAATCAGCCCTGGTTTGCCATTCCTTTATTAAACTTTCATTATGGGACACATTGA
>JAQFYR010001201.1:0-10536 GCA_034694985.1 Campodea silvestrii
ATATGAACGCTGCATGAATGGTACATCGTACAAGACTGCAGGCTATTTTTTATATAACATTCTTAACTTTGTAAACTTCAACGACGTATTAATATTTCATCAACATCAAACGATGAAACCCAACCTACCCCAAGCGAGGTTAACGATTGACACCCCCCCCCACCTGACACCCACGTCATCACACACACCAACGTCATTATCCAAATTACTTTCAAAAATCCCTCCCTAAAGGCCCCATAACCATCCATAAGAAATCACGTGACACTTTTCCAAACAACCTCTCGTCCCTATAGAACCTCCAGCAGCACCATAATCTCTTACTTTTAATAAAGGCACTCCTTAAAACACTCTGCAACAACTTTTAACATTTCCTTTGTCTTTTTTTATCCTGTGAGGTAGAGGAAAGGAATAGCTTGGGAGTTATTATCATTATGCAGAGGCGTCTAGGAAACGTCTTAACCTTGAGGAGAGATCAGTGCACATGACGTTTATCTTCCTTGTTAATTCAACAGCTCAAAACACTTAGCTTTTTTGGGGCGATAGGGTGGTCAGAGGTTGGGCTGTGGAGGCGGGACGGGGGTTGTTGACGCAGGGATGAAATTTGTGGTATATGATTTGCTATTGTTCAAGTCAGATTTTAATTTCTTGCTGGAAATAGGTTTGTGCTTATATACCGTCGTGGTGATCAAACTGTATATGTAAATAGACGGTAGATCAGGGAATAGAGCGTTCGACTCTACTGTGAGGAACTCTGGTTGACTGGTGTTCAAGCCTTGCAGCAGACGCTAAAACTTTATATAACTACTCTTCACATCTGACTGTTTTACGGTACATTGTGTGCCCATATTGGGTCATGTGAAGTACACCGTTCTCTTGTGGTTCGGATCCCACGTTAAAATTGTAGGTTCCCGTGCTCATCTTGTTGGCTTATACGCTGTTGTGGGCATGGTTATTACGTTATATAACTCGTACGTTTTTTTTTTAAATCCTTGCTGCATAATTAAGAAAATATGAAGGTCTTTTAAACGTGATATTTAGATTGTGCGCGTGTGACGTCACAAAAACTTTCTCTTCTTCCCTGTGCATGTTATAGATTCGAATTTTTTCCACATAACGTTCAAATAAACAAAACATGCCATCCAAAATTTCAGCTACATACATTCAACAGCTTTTCTCTAATAAATTTCCGAAGTTGCTAAAATCTTCATAAGAAAGCACTGCTATAGGGAATTGTAAGGTCTGTAATTTTACCGAGTTGTGTATTCTTATAGGAATTATTTGAATTTTGAATAATTTTTAGAGGAAAACTACTGAAAGCATAGCAGGCTGAAATTTCTGAAGGTACGTTTTGCGCACTCAAAGTTGGTCAAAAAATTACAAATCCTTAGTATTTATAATGAAGAAATGAAAGTTGTTACTGCCTTAGCCCTTAAGCGCACGCTGTCCATTAAGTGCAGTAGTTTTAAAGCAAAATGCATCTGAAAAGATCAATAGAAACAATAAAGTACAACTGATGAAATTACATTTCTAAAACCATTTTTGCTATTTCAAAAATTGATTACTGAAAACACGCTGTAGATGCGACTGGTTAAATCTACATAATTATGATTTAAAAGCGTTTCAACCTTGGAAAACAACGACGGTTTCAGCAATTAATTTATTAATGAGCAAAAATGCTTCAGAAACGTGGTCAAACTGTACTTTATGGTTTTCTCTGTTCCTCGTATTGGAAAAGAGAAGTACAGAATAACCACAATTTCACTTTAAACGCATACTTTCGGATCGAAGATTTGTGCTCATTATCTTACACTGTGTTTTTGTGTAGGATGCAGTGACAATACGAACAAAAACATTTGTGTGAAAGTTTGAAATAATCCGTCTATAAATATAGTTCTAAGAAATTGAAAGTAAAAGTTCTTTATGTTATTGTTATCATATGTTCGAGGATTACAACTGCACGATGAAGCAATTGAAAGCAGTGACAATGCTTCAGGTTAGGTTTCTGATGTATTTTGTGAGAATACACTACTTCAGAACAGTTACAGTGATAGGACTGTGTTTAAACTGTTTTTAGGTTTATTAATTAAGAGAAATAAGTTTGACTAAGGTTCTGAAAATGATCACATTAACACATACGTGCTACGAGTTTGCTGATAGGTAAATTCAAAAGTTTTGTGTGGTTACATTTTTCCATGAATGTACTTCAAATTTAAGAATACAATTGCTATATTTTTTCACTAATGTCATGATGATTTATTTATAAGGTCGTGAAGCTGTCAGACATGGTTCTGGAGTAGCAAATTCAGCTTTGGCTTGTATTTCAGATTACTGCTAATCGTGACATGGAGATACCTGGGAGTAGAACTGCAAGAGAATGAACTTTGAGCGGAACGACCCAGGAAACTTCTATAGAAACTCCTGTAGAGCATCTATAGAAATTTCTGTAGAGTATCTATAGAAATTTCTGTAGATATTATACAGTATATATTAGAGCAGTGATTCTCAAGTGCGGCCACGGTGGCCGCATGCGGCCACCAGCACTTTTCTGTGCGGCCACCAGAACTTTTGCTACTTTATAAATAAAATAATAAGTATTTCATACTAATTTCTCAGGTATTGATTTTCCACTGAATTTCAATGAAATCATTTTGCTATTCAAAGAAATGACACCACACTTATATTCTGCCCAGAATCTTTAAAACTGCTCTTTACTGATCCGGCATTCCGCATTCGTGTTATTCAAAATATAAAACAACCACTAAATTTTCGGCGTAAATATAATACTGGTATCTCTTCTCATCGAGATTTGACTGTTGAGAGTTGTTCGCATGATGTTTACAAGTAGGGATCACTCTGAACTTTGGTGAAAGAAAGAAATACAGAAAAACAATAATTATACGAGAATAAAACGAAAAGAAAAATATGAATTTTGGTAAACGCCGTAGAATAAGTGCATTTCTTTTTACCTCTGTTTTAGCTACAACAATTTCCATTTTAATCCTCATCACCGTCTTGTATTTAAAATTTTCGCTGAAACAACCTTGTTTGCCCAGAATTGTATTTTCTCCGATAACTCTTCTGAGTTTAATTAGAGAGTTTTTATAATTCTCCTAGTATTTACAAACAAGATAGCTGTTTCACTATTGTGAAATTTTAACAAAGTACAAAAACAACTGTGGCATTTTCAATTTTTTTCAATAACTCAGTTTCGCGCTTAGTTTTCTCCGAAAAGCTGCTGAAGTAAAAATAATAATAATAGGAAAAAACGCGTTTGTTGTATAACATAATTATATGCGGCCACCAGCAATTTTTGGTGGCCGCAGCTGCGGCCACAGAAATATTTTGCTTGAGAACCACTGATCTAGAAGTACCCGACTTTAATCACCTTATTAACGTAATTCATTGCATATTTTAAAAAAAATAGCAAAACCCGTACTACGCATGTGCACAGTGAATCTAAAACAAGACAAATGTTTTTGATTTAAAAAAATGAGTTGTTTTTACATGTTAAGGACAATTACAAATAGGTTACTACCAGTTACATTTAGTACTCTCAAATTTCGAATACTTTGCTATTCGAATATTCGCTTTTTTTCGAACCGAATGTTCGAAAATTTACTGATAGGCCTAGAAGAAATTTTTTTTTTCTATTTAAAAAGTTTTTTTTAGAATTTAATATCTCCGTCAGTTTTTAGGATATTTCGTCGAAACAAAAAGACGATCTATAGAAAACATCTGAATTGTCTAAAAAACTTTGTTTCACGAAAATCCGCTCACCACGAGGCCGTCTATGACAAAAACATTTCGTCTACGAAAAAAACTTAAACCACTTCGGGTTCGTTCCAAAAGATGACCTCACCTTTTTTGGCATAGACGGTCTTGTAGTGAACGGATTTTCGTGAAACAAAGTTTTTTTAGATAATTCAGATGTTTTCTATAGATCGTCTTTTTGTTCCGTCGAAAAATATTAAAAACTGACCAAGATAGGCCTATTAAATTCTAAAAATTACAAATATTTTGACTTTTCCGGTAATAATATTTCTGACGTCTGGGATCAATTGTAAATAGAATCTTAGCATTCTTAGGCCACCAGTACAGGTGTATCCTCTTAATCGTGCAATATCCATCATTTAGTGTGACAAGGTATAATATTATAAAACCACGAACGACACGCATCTAAAATAATTTATTCATCTCCAAAATATCAAAACCCCGTAAAACATATATATAATTCCTCTTATAGAGACTAGAATTTTCATAAAGTGTTTAATAATAATGTATTCTATTTTTGTTGACGTGTCTCTCTCTGTTGTACTTCCTGTGCGATGTATCATTTGATTGTTTTCTTTGGCGTGTCTCTTTCTTCCAACGGAGCTGTCAGTATTTCATGAGCAGGAAAGTTGTAAATCCTGAGAGACGGAACTAATGACAAGTGAGGGAGAGAAATTGAAATGCAAAGCTCTTCTACTTGAAAGCCTCCTGTACTGTATACTGTAGGAAGTTTGAATTGTTCAAATGTACAGAGTATAATGACGCAGTGGTTTGGTTATTCGGGTGGGAGTTAATGTTAGGAGGTCATATCGCGGTTCAAAGTCTTGTCTCAGTATAAATTGCTACAATCTCGATTTTAGTTGGAAAAATGATAAAAAGAGGCCAAGAGGGAGGGCTCGCCGGCTCGGAAAAGTGCGGTGTACTGTTAAAGAAATGAAATTTGAAGTAGGGTTGGACCGGCTCCCCAGAACTTTGAACCGGTCGGGTAACGGGTAATGTAATATTTCCGCTAAAATTACGTATTTTCATGTTTCATCACAAAATACCGAAATTCTACCATACATTTTATCTTTATGAACTTTTATCTTTGTATATGATCGCTAAAACTACTTTAAATATGACTGTGAATTTAGTATTTTGCGCGTATACTTTGCATCACAGGAAAATGATGAGTCACTGCTTATGTGGCATTCTTAAGCCACATCCATCTTTACGCGTCGAAGTGATGACGTAACTGTTGATTGGCGCTCTTAAATCACGTTGATCTTGAGGAACAGCCAAGTGATGACGTCAATACCGGTTTGCTATTCTCAAGCCACATATTTAGTTATAATTACGTGCTGCTATGATGACGTCACTGATGATGTGGCGCTCTTCAGCCACGTGTATCTTTACGCATCGAAGTGATGACGTCATCAATAGCGAACGAAACGTATTCAAACACGTCTGTGTTGTAAAACACGTCTGTGGTCCATCCCTAATTTGAAGTTCCCAAATAGATCGTCGGAGCTTGAAATTTTTGTTCGATTTTTCGCATGACTCTATAGGATAGCCTCGTCATTTCGTAATCGTTTGTATTCCTAATACAATATCACCGACGAAATTACAATATCATATTTCGATGACGGGAAAACTGTTCAGTATTATTTTGTGTCAGTAGAATCGTTCATTTTCGAACATCCAAAGTGATTCCAAACACGATTTCAAAAAAAAAAAAAAAAAATCAATACCATATTTCTGTTTATAAGTTCACTGGAACATTGTACCCAGCATATCGACAAAGGCATAACTTCATTTCAAAAAGTTGCACTATTTTTATATTAGATACGGTACTCTTGTTTTATATTTTATGACAAAAGCAAACAGTTGCTATAAAATATGCAGGCTAGCAGAAACGGAACCTGGTATCCTTATAGAGCATATAAAGTCCGACGTATATATTATTATATTGGTGACAAAAACACAACGTATGCAGGGTTTAAACCTTCAATCATCGGAACCGAAAACGTATTCTGCCTTGAAACTTGAAAAACTGAAAATCAGAGATTATCTTTGTTTGAATAGTTTGATGTATCGTGGGTCCCGTCACTCAATAATGTGCGATTCGGGAATCTTTTTTATTGTTATTATTCCATATCACCTCAGATACGAGTCAGTAATCCAACAGTTGGACATTAAAGGACTTCGAATACGTGGTGCTTATTTTTATTAATTCATTTGAAATGTATAACGTGTACAGTTGTAGGCCTACTTCTGTTGTCGTGACAGATAATCACAATCCTTTGTTATAATTATTATCCCATCCTGCAGGCTTTTGTAATATATACAACAATGAAAATTCGTGACGTCAATCTGCAAAATGAGATTTTACTTGGAGTGTAAATACGAGTCGCGTATTTAAACCATTCATTGCCAAGTTTATTTATAACTGCGAACAAAAGATACAATAATAATAATTTATAAAACTTCGATGTGTACATTATGAGTTCAGAGGCTATTAAAGGTAAATAATAAGCAAATAAGGTTTTTGGATGACGACTTTATGCCTACAGCTCAGACACACTCCCTGAAGCATAATTTAGTTTATTTGAATTTCACGTTCAAAGTTTATTGTCGCAACTTATAAGACGAGGGAACACTACCGCCAAACAACAAATAAGTTGCACTCGCTACAGCTAGAGAAATAATCGAGGAAATGAACAGATCTATTGAGAAATATTGTTTTGTTGCCGTTGAGGCATGTAAAATGCCTATATTTTTAACAAAACCATTTTGCCGGACAATGTATTCTTCAAAAAATTGTTTCATCTAATGTTTTAGCGGTTCCAGGAACGGCCGCACTCACTGTGTTCACTTCAATGCAAATATTACAGAACCTGGTATTTTGATGAAATACTGTAAATGTTTCGAAGGGTGTACACGAGTTGTAGGCATAAAGTTGTCGTCTAAAGATCTTATTTGTTTATAGTTTACCTTTAAGAACTGTCAACATTTTCTGTAACCAAACTCAAAATACAATATTCCGCTATATAGGCTAGCTAGTTACAAAATTTCCATTGCTAACTGAAAAACAGGCTTAGCCTTTAAAAAAGATGAAATTGCCGTATAAGATACTATAGATTTAATCCTACTTGCAGCGCATCATGTTGCAAAAAAAAAAAAAAAAAATCCAGGTTTATATGAAACAATTTTTACAACCGGAAAATGTCGGAGCACATTTCAACAGCATTCTGCATGCTGCAGTTTTATGGAGTTAGAGTACCAGGTATAAACTTTTTCTAGCCGAATCTTTTAATACTTTAATCGGATTAATATAACATTAATTACGTCCTCCTGTCGGTGGGAAAGTTTGCTTTTGCGGAAGAATTAATTTTAAGAAGGATTTATATTTATTAATGAAATATGAACGTGGAAAAGGTAGGATTGGACTGGAATATGCCACTGGAGACCACACTTACTTATGGGAGATTGTATGAATCATTGAAATGGAAAATGGAATGTGAAATAATTAGGTCACCAGATGGCTGGGGATTCTTTTTTATATTCAGTTGTTTCCAACATTCGAACCGTACTTCCTTACTATCAACTGAAGATATTCTGACTTATTTATTGTAATGTTAACTCGAAATGCATTGATGTATTTAGGCTAAAAGTATTTGATGAAATAATATATTAGAGTTAAGAAAGTGAATAAAGGGTCCTAAAGGTTCACGATTACTACTGTTTACGTACTGAGATACTCCCACTTGCCTAATACGACTGATGTACAAGCTATTGGTTTAATTTACTTATAAAATACCTTCTCTATCCAGTATAAATATTACTTTTATAAACAGTCCTTGAAGCTATCGAAAAGAACAAAAAAAATAGAATAAAGAAAAGTATTACTTATGAACTCGTAATTTAAAAAAAAGCAATTAAGAATATTCACTTTTATCACCACAATTATTTTTCATTCTTCTGTTAAAGCAATTTAATCATAGACTAAATTCCGTTAATTGAATTTTTGATATTAGAAAAAACTTCATGGTTGCGTGATGGTAATTACTAATTAGTTTTTTCGTAATTGTGAATGCTTAAATCACGATTTCACGAACTCATTGTAGAAAAGTTGAATTATCACATCGAAAATATATTATTGCCATATGGTACTAGTTTTTGTTTCTTCTTTTAACGTGTACTATGAAGTTCAACATTATAAAATTAAAGGCTAAAAATTGTATTTTTGCATGTCAATAATAGAACTATACAATCATCATATTGTGAATGCTTGAATGACTTCCAAATTCTCAGTCATCGAAAGATTATTCATTTATCTCTAACAAACCTCCCAGTTTTCTGCACCTAGGGATAGATTAGCACCATATCTTAAGAATTTACCACTTCCTTGCATTATCAAATGTCGTGGAGATGATTAATGTGCAAATAGTTTGCTCAAGTCAGCGCATACCAACCATAATTATGAAAGTTTTGATGTACAAAATTCCTTCCTTTACGATTATTATATTTCACAGATTCACGTAAACAAGTTCCGTCTTTCGCTAATTCTCTCGAACCGTGCGGAACATTTTAGTTTCTCTATGCAACTCGCGTCTAAAAGGAGAATTATTTCTGCAATAAAAACATTTAAAGCAATCGTTGAAAATATAGCTGAAGGGTGGAGGGTCATAATATTTTATTCCTGAGCTATTAGGGTAGGGTAGAATATTCTCCATTGTTTTACTGAGGTACTGAAACAGTTCCAGAAAATCGAATCTCTTTAATTTCCGTCATAGAAAAGGAATTCCTTTTAAATGATGCAATAAAAAGTACCATGAAGATAGGTAATTGGAAAAGATACAGAACGTTGTGTTTTGATTCGAATTTTCTACAAAAGGATAATGGTAGAGTTTTGGAAATGTAAACATTTTATCCTTGGGTCCTATGCAACCGATGCGTGTCAGTTGTGTAGCAATGAAGTATATGTTAAGGAAAATGTCGGAGTTTGAAATTTACATAGTTATAGGAAATTGCGATGTTGTAGTTACCCTTGTGATAGCACTACCGACAACTACGATGGTACGTAGCAGGGTTTCCTCTGGGTTTGAAAAAAGATTCTCAACTGTTGAGAATTTTTCAAAGAAATATTATCTAGCCTACTTTGAAATAATATTCTCAACTTTTACGGGTGTACATTGCCTTTTCAGTGATTTGGTGTTCACTACAATACAACTACGGAAAAAAACGAAATAAAAAAATAAAAATCCGAAAATGTTTTTTTACATAGGTCTACCCTAAATTTCAATTATTAGCATACAAATATTTCTTTCAGCATTATAGAAAGTTGAAAACTAATGTTCTTGAACATCACGTGAACAACAAACATCAGCTGCAAAGGTGGCTTTATCTTTTGGAAAGCCAAAATAGGGTACGGCCTAGTGGCCTACCCTGGTTTAAGTTTGAAAAAAAAGGAGTTTTATTTTATGTGGGTTTAAATAAAGTGGTTTTACAATATTATCATTATTTAAAAATAAAATGGTCAAGAATAAAAGCACCGAATTCCGCCAGGATCGGGATTTTCTGTCACAGACCAGATGAACGATTTTCTAGTGAACGGATTACTGTGAAACAAAGTTTTTTAGACAAAACAGATATTTTCTATAGATCGGCTTTTTATTTCATCGAAATATCTTCAAAATTGAGCGAGATATTAAGAAAAATTAAATTCTCAACAGTTGAGAATTTGTCAAGATTTTATTCTCAACTTGCCAAAAAGATTCTCAATTTGAGAATTTTGAGAGCGCCAACGGAAACACTGGTACGTAGTCAGTGGCGGAACTAGGTAGTAGGTGGTGGAGGGTGATAGGGATAATCGCCTTCGCCACTCATGATAGTCCTGAAACGTAAAACAATAAGGAAAAAAAACTGTAAAATGCTAACAAGTCTGAAAATCCTATTAAAACCATATTTTTGACTAAAAAGGTTAAAAAATTCATTCTCTCTCCGGCAAACATTAATAGTATTCGTCTTCACTACTTTTTCTTGGCTCCACCCCACTCCAAGAAGCGGTTTCTGGATCCGTAATACGTAATTGTACGGGATTATTCAGTACAGGGTATGTGAATAATACGAGTTTGAAATAATAGTTCAAACGTTTTATGCCGTATTTGTTCACTCGTCATAATTGTAATTGATGAATTAGACTTAGCAGGGTTTATGTCATTTTATACGGTACGCATTAAAAATAATATGGTATCAGTCTACTTCTATACTATTATAATAGTTGTTCGTATGTGTTTTATAATATTTTATTTTAATGGTGAATATAATCGCAAAGAACATCCATCATCTTTAAATATGAACAAGATTTACTTGTAACTTTAATACAAGTATACGTTCAAGGGCATTGTATCATTTGTATTTTTCCTGGTATCCAGCAGACCTTTGTTTTTATGTGGTTTTTTTATATGTATATTTATGAGTTTCGACAGACGTTTGTTGCTTTATTGTGGGATCATGCGGTGAATACAAAACCTCTGATTCGGCCTCAATTTTTACATGGAGTTTAGTTTTATGTTTCTTGCGTGTTTTTTCCATACGTTTGCAAGTTTTTGGGTTACCGGCTTACCGCAGTGAAGAAAGTAAATTGTAGTGTATTGTGTATTATAAACATAATAGAAACCTCTTTTGCCTTCTCTGTGCATGTATTCAGTAGCGTAGCCAGAAAAATATTGCGAAGGGGGCCATGGAATAAATAGTGAAAGGGGGGGGGGCAAAAACATATGG
>JAQFYR010001202.1:0-10534 GCA_034694985.1 Campodea silvestrii
CCCCTCCCCCATTTATATTCCTTGATTGTTGTTAGTTCATCATATTCATATGACCTAAGCCTCATTACTACTGTACGTCAAAGTCGCAATGAAAATGAGTTTATATTTGTAATATCCTGTTCGTTTAATGTCAAACGTTCTTAAAACGATGCAAGTTGTAACACCAGCATGAAAGAATGTCAATTTATTTTCATCACTGTAACCTTCCATTAACTCTTTGATTCGTGTAGTCATATCTTTATACGTTTTTTTGCTGCTTAACGCTAGCGCCTATTACAATTTGTATTATTTTACAATGAGCTAAATGTTCTTCTTTTTTAAGTGCAGATATAAATTTCCAAATATTTGGATGGATGCTACTAATATTCACTTTCAAGGAACTGTGGTATTATAAGCTTTTTCTTCTTAATGTCGACCGGCCTATTAAAATGCTTGGATCCCCCCCCCCCGACATTATGGGTTGCTATCGCGCTGAACAGAGATAGATAATCACATGTTGTCCTAGTCAAATCAGCATTATCACCCATTCTCGGCAGCAGTTGAAAATATGCTTATGGAAGCATTACTGTATTTTCTTGAAAAGAAAAAAAATAGGGATACAAATGAATAGCACATACAATATACCTGAGATCCATGCTGCATACGGAAAGGAGTCAATATCAATTCAAGTTAACATGGTCTTTAATTATTCAGTAATTTCAGGACGATCTGTTCCTCGCATGGTGGCGGCAGAGGTCAGAGCGATCAGAGTCTACGATAGGGGGAACATGGTAGTTTAAGTAATTTTTTTCTATTTTTGTGTACTACGAAGTATTGCTGTAAGTTTCAATGATTTTCTAATGAGAGTAAAAGTACCTTTCGATAATATAAAAACGGGATACCTATAAACATAAGCAAAAGTTCTGAATATCGTAATGTATACAAATTTAACGAAAACAACATACTATTGGATTTTTTTAAGTTTAGTTATAGTACCTAGTTGAGAGTGACAAAATTAACACATCAAATTGTACAGATATTAATTTTTTTTTATTAGGTACGATATATAATTATTAACATACATATACACAATGATGAAAACTATATTTGTTATATATTTCATTTTATTGTCGGATTGATACATATTCGATGTGCTTTCTACAGACAATATAATAATTGAGCAATTGTATGAATCAATACTTTTTCCATTATATAAAGGCAAGGGCGACATGGAGGATATTCTTAATTATCGTACTATTGTAAGAGTTTGTAATATTTATAAATTACTTGCTATAATTATTGCTAGTAGATTACGTAAAGTCATTGTTGATTCAAATTTAATTAGTGAAGAGCAAGGTGCCTATATGAAAAATAGAGGTACTATAAATCATTTATTCATTTTAAAAAGTCTTATAAACAATCGTATTAATAGAAAAGGTAAAAGCTATGTAGGCTTTTTTGACTTAGAGAAAGCCTTCGATACAATAAATATTTCATTATTATTAAGAAAGTTACATAGCTTTAACCTTGACAATATTTTTGTTAATTTTGTGAAAAATTTCTACAGTAATTTGAAAGTACATGTTAGTAAATTTAATGGAGAAAAAACTAATGTTCATAATAAAAATACAGGTCTCTTACAAGGTGACGCTATTTCGCCATTGCTCTTTATTTTGTATATAGACGATTTGATAAAAACTGTTAATAATAATGAATCGTCCGGAATTATGTTGAATAGCTGCCCTCGAAAAGATATTAACATCCTTCTCTTTGCAGACGATATAGTTCTATGTTCTCCTAGCAAGCTGGACCTTCAAAAGAAAGTAAATTGTATGAAAACTTATGTGGAAGAAAATGGACTAACTGTAAATTGTAGGAAATCAAAAATAATGATATTTAACCAATTTCATAGATATGCAAGTAAAGAGAAAATTTATTATGATAAAACTAGGTTAGAAATTGTCCCAGAATTTAAATATTTAGGCATTATCTTTGATCCTTTCCTAAAATTTACAGCACATAAAGATTATATAGTAGGAAAAACTAAGCAAGCAATTTTTAATTTAATTAATGTATTACGAAGAAATAAAAATCGAAATTTCAACACCGCTGTTAAACTCTACAATGCAATGGTGAGAAGTATACCAGGATATGGTAACGTAATCTGGAGTTCCAATCATATAGACACTTTTGATACGATGTTCTGTTTGTTTATTAGAATGTATTATTATTTACCTAACTTTGCAGCTTCAATTCTAATAAAACATGAAACTGGGTGTTTGCCATTTCAAATATTTTTTGTAAAAAGTTCTTTTAGATTCATATTAAAAAACTTACAGTATGACAGTTTAACGAATGTAGCTATAAAGGAGCAAAGCAAAAAATTTATCTCTAATAATAACATATTCTTCCACATAAATGAAATTTTGTCCAGAAACAAAATATATGCAAATTTAAAATACATTTGTGAAAATAATCTTGTACAGCATGCAGAACTTATAATTGTAGATTTAATCAAGGAATCAATTAATGTAGAAAATTCTGTAATCGAGTTTAAATATGGGTTTCAATTAAATAGCTGTATAAGATTCACTTCTAAGTATCTAAATAGCAATTGGCAATTTCATATTAGTAGTTTGTTGTTGAAGCTTAGGACGCAATTAAAAGGCGATTTTTTTCTGAATGGTAAACGTTTATTAAAGTATCCATATGAAGTATGTAAAAATTGTAACACAAATGAAATCAACAACTTAAAACACATGATTGTACATTGTGATAGATTCTACGCTATTAGACGAAAATATATAAATATTGTTATTGAAAATGAAAATAAATATTATACTTTTTTTGACATATATGCAAATTACTATGATTTATGGAATTTATACAAGTATCTCTGTGCTGTAACAAAACTCTAAATAAGTCAACCTTATACATTTCAGGTATTTTCATTCATACTATTATGCATATTATAACATTTGTTGTAAACGCATGTATGGAATAAAGACTGATGATATATATAATTATACCAGTGATGGTTTTACGGCATAACAATGTCTGAAATATGAGATTTTGAATATTTTCTCTAGCACACAAACTTTGATAATTTTTATTATATTATTTGTCTTCAGAAAAATAAAACTGCCTTTTTTGAATATGTTTAAAGTAATCAAGTCATAGTGAAATATATATATTAAAAATATCATAATTCAAACATTACAACTATTTCGTAAATAACATTCACAATTAAAATTTATTCCAGCTTAACAATTAAATTTCAATGCTTCAAATCATAAATTAAATACATTTCTAAAGTCATAATAGATACCTCATAACGCCTGAAGAAATATATATGAATGACAAATTCCCCCATTACTTGGAAGAGCTAGGGTAAATTGAAATGTGTGATATTGTAGATGATATAGTTTGAAGCATGAACCCACAACGCCGTTTTCATCTTTAGATGAAGTTGCTTTTTCCCTGTAGGAAAAGTTAAACAAGGAAGTTTGTGTTTCTACATGAAAAGTGCAAATCGCTGTAACAAGCTGCCACCTAATTGCGTATGAGGTGCTGAAGTTATATATGTACTAGATTTTGAAAATGAGATGGATTTACCATTAGGATGTTTCCTACAGTTAGAGTGTTATATGTAGATAGAAGTACTATAATGTTTCTATCCTCAGCATATAAACCGCACGGAAAGCTTGAGAGAAAAAGTAAAGGAGGGGAAGGGGAGGAAAACGAACTTTCCTGTTGTCGCTGCAGAAAGGAAATATGAAAAGAAACCTTGAGGCTTTTCAAAATGGAAATTGTTTCTGGGGATTTTTATTGCCTGGAAGTTAAAAACAACACATTCATATTAGAATGGGAACTTAGTTATCGTAATTATTCTAATTTTGAATTTGAAATTAGATGAGGATTCATGGTTGTTTTTCTGGTAAGGAGATTTAAAATGATAATTATTTTGTGATATTGGTGTAAGTAATTGAGAATAAAGCAGGAAATACCACTCAGGAATTGTCAGGAAGTAGTCTTATTGTCTTTTCAACTGTACGTGTCAACGATATCTTCAATCCCAAAATGTTGATGTTGCACTGATATGCTAAAGATAGTAAAAACAATGTATATTAATTTCATCTTCCAATAAAGCATTAATTTACAATATCTATATGCACCACCAACCGAAACGTCGTTAAGTGAAAAAATATATATTTTGTGCATTTGTGACTAAAATTGATACTAAATAAAGAATGGTATTATTGATTTACTTTGATTGGGGACAACAAAGTGTAATGTAATATGTGAAATGATCCATACTTACTTGATTAGTTCCAAGATGGATTTATTATACCATCATTAGGAGATTTTGCTATTTGCATGACAATAGAAGACATGCAGCTTGCTGAGTGAAACACGCTCGGCATTAATAATCACCCTTTTCAACTCGTAAATATGGTAATGAAAGAATTGAAATAGGGAAGTAGATACAAGTAACAAATTCACAACTACGATTTGGCACTTAGGGATTCAGTAATGAGTTACATGAAGAAGCAATTTAGATGAAACGTGATCGCGGAGAGCGTCGTGGAAGTGACAAATGTGCACGGATTTTTTTTTTGTCCATTCACATTTTTTACACATCCTAGTTCTTTTAGTGTGATATATTAATAACACTTCTTCTTGATGTGTGTTTCTAGGACTTCCGTGTACCGGTACTCCATTTAAAAATACGTTTTCTTGAAATAAATTTAATGTTTTTTTGGTTCTAAGTATATATATGGAGGCGCCCAACGCGTAATCGGGAGGTGTTGGGTTCGATTCCTGCCGGTGGGTGATTTTTTTGTCTTAAATTATTCGTTAATTTATTGGGATGATGTCTGTAATGATTGTGTGTTTGTTCTTTTTTTTTGTGCCTCCGACGAAGGGAGTCGAGTAAGCGTATAACATTGATGCACGGTAATTTCCAGTTTTTCGGAAAAGTCATTTTGAACTATTTTTAATAACAAAAAAGCAAAAAAATAATAATAATAATTTTAATAATAATAATAACTTTGTACGTTGCATAGACTTCAAAGCATTATTTTAAGTATTTTAAAGTGAACCTTATCCTTGGTGGGTATCTACACAGTACGTAGAAATCGAATTATACTGAATACGTAGTTCTTTTATATTGATAACGGAGAACCTCCAAAAAAACTTTTTTTTTTAGTAAGAAATGCATTAAAACCAACTCATGTTACCCAGTATGAACTCATTATTGTAAATTCCCTTTACAATAAATTGTGTGACGAACTTCATATGAGAAGCAGGAATATTATAAAAAGCTAAAGAAAACACTTTCAACGTGTTCTTCTTCTATCTCTGTTATTTTTTAATCAACTTTGGTTTTTTGGAAACACAGTGCAAGCACTAAAGCACTTTTTCTTTTCTTTTTTATTACTCTTTCGATTTAACAACTTTTAAGTAAGTAAATATTTCCAATCGAATGCGAAATAAAATAACATTCAACATACAATCCCATTTCCAGAAGGGAAGAAATTTTGCAAAATGAGCAGTTGTGTTCTGCATACGTTATATCTTACGAAAAGGAAGTGTCTGCTACCTGGATTGCATAAAATATGAAATAAATGGTGTTTTATTCGATTTATGTTCCTTGATTGGTGAAGTGGAAAAAGTTGCACAATTGAAAACGAAAAGTAGTGAATGAAATAATGTCGTGAGGAGACATGTTATATATGTGAAGGAATGTCCAACTGTTGATGCGTCATAAACTGCTTGGGAGTAATATACATAAAGCAAAAAGCGACACGGTTTATACTCTTGTTTAGAACAGGAAACGGAAGAAAGGGGAGAGCAAATATAATAGTAAACTATAGGGTGGGGATTTTTTATGCGTTTCGCTCTAGCGTTACAACTCGGTATACACTGACATAGATAAAAGGGCGCGTTTCGAGGCTTGTGCATTTGTTTCGTTCCCCTCCTCTAACCCCCCTTTTTTGCCCCGTCAGATTCAGAGATTCGTCTGCTTTTGCTTGATTTACCACGGACGATTTGCTCTGGAGCAAAGATGTCATAGCGTTCAAACAAGATATCAATCAAGTAATTTGTCGCGCCGAAACCATTTCAGACCTAGACAAAAGTTCCGAGGATAAAAGGGAGAGGAGATGAAAGTTTGAACATGAATGTTAGTTGCCCATTCTATTGCTTGGAAAAGTTGATTGAATCAAAGAAGACATCGGATATGTACACTCTTAAGAGTAGAAAGATGATTCACATCAAAATATATTATCTTGTTATTCAGCAATTCCGACGTATCATTTTAGAATAGAAATTGTTATTGATTTGGTTTTAGGAAGTTGAAAGTGAAGACATAAAAGGGATCGTTAATAAATTCTTATTTCATACAAGTGCAGTTTAGTATAGTGTTTTGGAAAGATGCCCAAAGGTTGTAAATGGTCAGAGAAACTCCTAAAGTAGACGTACGTTTTCCTGCTTTGAGCGGAAGGGCGAGGATTAAGGCCAAAAAGGCGATGTTTGTGAAAATCCTGTATTTCCCTTTTGTAAATTATACTGTCTGTCCCACCCTTGCAAATGACGGCTCCTATCCATGGATGAGTTTACAAAGCATATAGGAGACGTGACACTGAATCGAGAAACTCGATTTTGTACCATAGTACACTCCCTCCCCCCCCCTTTCACCACCACCCAGCAGTAATCCCACTAAATACAAACCTCTATTGAAGCGGTGGAACGAACCAAAATATCCTAAACAAACTTTACTATTGAAATGGGCAATGGGAGTGTGCCACTGACATTTGGGAAATTCTTTTCTTTTGCTCAATAACTTAGAGGGCTATTGAAATATTTTATCCTTTTTCATTCCTTTTTCCCCACTTCATCCATTACGAAGTGCAGTGAAGAAGGAGAAATAGCTTTTTCCTGTCGAGAAGATAGAAAAGTACTTTTATTCTTTCACATCAGAACTAGCCATTACATTGGTCACTCCGGTATTGCTACATATATTGAGAGTACGATTCGAAAAAGCCTTGACATTCAAATCAACAAGAGAGCGAAAAAAAAGATCAAGGACGATTTCAAATGTTATCAAACTTATGTGAACTACATGAACTATTTTCTGAGTGAAGAGAGAACGAGCTTCATTAATTGTGACTATGGATATTATTAACCGTAATTGACAGTTTGAGTTCAATTAGATTCTTTATTGTATCGTGTTAAACAAGTTACTCAATTTCTGTTCCATATGCCCGCTTGTTAAATAATGGTTTATTGCGTTACCGATTATTATTACCTCTTGTTTATTTTTCCATGTCAGAAGTTCTAGTAATATTCTTTTTCTAGGATGACAGAAAACAATAAAAAGTTGAAAAGTGTCAGACCTTAGAGTTGTGATTTTTTTTTATCTTGTAATGTAGAGTGAAGAGTAAACCTCATTATACTAGCAAGAAATTGCCTGTACTATAAAACTGATGAAAGCGTTTGTATGTTCCAAAGAAGAAAAACGTCAGAAAATGTGTTATTTCTCTCTCGTTCTCTATATTTCTCTCCCTCTCGTTTTTTTCTCATCAAACTTTTTTTTATATATCTACGTAGGTTGCATTAATCCCGTAAAAGGTCTCTAAAATTCAACATTAGACGAACGAAACTGAAGAAAAAGATTTAAGAGACATTACTATTATTTACTTTAGTAATAAGTTTGCTTTCCATTAAAAGCAGACGTACAAAATTCTCCACTTTCATCACCAATCACAAATCTTAATTTGTACATGAAATGTTGTTAGATGGATGTAAGTAAATTAATCGAATCTTCGATCTCTAATGTTGGAACGATACAAGTCTTTTAATTGGTAAGAAGTGTCATGAGCAGCAGCACAATAGTTCTTCTCTCTCTCTCGCTCTTTCGGAAATGTTTTATAGAGAATAAATAGTTGGTTAATGGCACGTCCAGTTGTGTCATTCTACACACAAGGAAGAAAAGGGAGGAGGGTGTTGCTGCACTTTCGATTAATGAAACTTCTATACAACTCACGCTCTAATTTAATATAGATCGCTGAGCAGACAACTTCTATTACTAACACTTAAGAGAATGTTAGCAGTTGTTCTAACTTGTGTCTTTCTAATTCCATCTAACTACATTTCACTCTAAATAGTAAATACTCGTCTCGAACGTTCAACGTATGCGAGTTCAGAATGTTTAACTTTTTATTTTTTGATATTCTGTTGGCAGTCTTCTACTTGTTGCTGTGTTATATACAAGAGGCAGTTAAGTACTTATTGTTGCAGTCAAAAGCAGTTTTCTTTTATTCTCTTGAGAGTCTTGTAGGGGTAGAAATGTGGGACTGCCATTTAATTTGTATTCTCGAAGGAGCCAGAGGGATTCTACTTACGTGGAGATTCACAGGGATTTACCCTCACTTGAAACGACATAAAGAAATTTTTATTTTATGCAGTATGATTGCTGTACGCAAAGTAGAAAACGTTCAGAACCTGATCATAGTGCGATATTAAACATAAAAATCAAAAATTAGTAAATTAAATGTGGATGAATCATAGTGATAGTGGCTTCGTGCTTTATATAAGAATGGTGCAATTATACATTTTTAAATCACCACACATAAAAAAAATCTTCTTCATTCCGTGACAAGCAATAAAGGCATTAATTCCATCTACTTTATAATCTGTACAGTACTGTACCGTTTCATATCTGCATTTCCTAGACCTATCGTTATTTTTCATATAATATTCATATATTATGTTTCCAAGTCTTATAAACATAATGTTATTCAACTGTTAGTAATAGTTATTCTGAATTTTTTGCATCACTTGAACCCTTCTCTTGGCAAGTAGTTGAAAACGTCTATTTTTTTTATCATGAAGATTGCACCCATGATTGAAGTCATGATGCCCCCCTCTTAAGTTTGGTATGTTCTGAGGTTCCGATATGTTGCTTCTTAGGCTCTTGACATCATACAAGCAAATAATAGGCGGTGCTGTTTTCAATGAAAGACCTTCCTTGATATACTCAAAGGATCTTTTGTTGAAGAATCATCACCACGTGTTCCTTGTGGAAGTCAAGAGGCTCTTCCTAGGATTTGAAGAAAAGATCATTTTCATCATGGATCCCTTGCGTCTGAAGACGAGATACAAGGGAACACTTAGCCTGCTGATGAAAAACAGGCACAATGAACCATGTCATCAACTTACAGCTCAACTGCCGCGTTACTTGCTATATATACTTGAGTTCTATTACTATATCTACGTCCAAATTATGGGATATCATGGCTTTATTTATATTCTATTGCTGATTGAATTTGGTTACAAATTGTTTGTCGAAAGATATAGAACCGTATTATAACCAAATGAGGGTTGGGGTGTCTCGCAAAGTGAATGCTGAAATTCGCAACATTATATTATCATCTTTATGTGTATGGTATGTATACTTATTCAATAAATAATTTCCTTTTAGTGAATGAATGTTTTTGGGGAACGAATCCTTCGATACTACGGTATATGCTGGTGATTGAGTTTCGTTTTTTTTATGAATTACTTTCTAAACAATAAAACAAGCATCGGGATTTTAGATTAAAAATTGCCATTTTCTTATTTCCTTGTGCATGATCCTCTTCTGAATGTATAAGTAATTGAAATTTCCAAACGGAGCATTTGTTTGTTGTCGAGTGAAATCAATTTCCTCTTCGTGTAATCGTAAAATGATAAATCTAGGTACCTTATTACTAAAATTATAGGTATTTGAAAGTTCCATAACAGTATAGTATAGACTCCACTTCGTCTGCAGAAGCATTTAAACTTTATCTCCCAAAATCCAATATTGCTTTCTCACAGTGCTCACGACTCTTTAAAAATCGTGATTCAGTTTTGTAAGCACCAGCACGGATTTTGATGATGAGTTTTGTATTAGAGAATACGTGTGACCGTTAGACCTTATCTTCAAAAACGGAATGCATTCTACAACACCCAACTTTTATTTCCCAAGCACCTTCTGTTTTTTTTTTTTTTTTTTTCGCTTTGCTGTTTTTATCATCCGAGTGCAAATTTATACAAAATACTGGGAATCTTTTTTTCCAGTTGGTGTACCGTCAGATTTCTAATTCTGTACGTTGTTCAAAAGTTTTACCTGTTGCCCGTATTTTTCTCTGTTTTGTCTGCTGTCATCACCCATTAGTTTAGAGTAGCGTGAAAAGGAGCCCAGCAAACTCAAGAAGTTCCGTATTCTGCTTCTTTTTTTTTTTTTTTTTTAGAAAAGAGAGAAAAACTGTTGTCATTGTCACACACTCTTATTTGAGCGACGTGAATTTGTGTAGAATTTGCAATTAACTTTTGTAGATAAAAGTGCACTTGTGTTAGAAAAGTCCTGTTATTTTAAGTACATGACATCCAGGAAAAGTAATACAATTATGGTTGTAACCTAATATCCTTTTCTGTCATTTCCGTTACAAAGAGAAAAAAATGCGATGCTGCACATGTAAAAGCCAATTCTAGGATTTTTCCCTTCATTTTGCTTTCTTTGAAATAACGC
>JAQFYR010001203.1:0-10534 GCA_034694985.1 Campodea silvestrii
TATAAACTATTTTACTATGATATTGTAAAAACAAGTTTTTTTAGAATTAAAAATACCGATATCACGTAGTACTGGCAAACGACTTAAAGTCTTAAACAATGGAAGTAGTTTTATCTTGACGCCATCAAAAGTAATACCCTAAATTACAATATACTACCTTTGTAAGGTCTGACAGGATTTCCTGTGGACTGTTCCTTTAAAATATATTAGCTACATTTATCAAACCTATTGTGAAAGATATACCAGCTTTAATATAATAAATAATTCTAAACAGAACGGAAGTTGTTCAATATTTTTAAAGATAATTTAAAGGTGTAAATAAACGTGAAAGTAATTTTACTGTATGTGTTTCATGAATACTGAATGATTTATTTAAAAAGCTAACCTCTGTTAGTAAGTTTATTATTGAAAGCATCAGCATTAATAATTATATACCGCTGGAATTTTATCACCGGGTATTTTAAACGAAATTAACGGTTTCTGGATCAGACATTACGGTTTCGATGTCGTGCCTGGTTTTAACAAATTTTTCAATTACGGTTGCCGGTTATCAACGGTTTTGTAGTTTTTTTTTACACATCTCAATCAAAAGTTCTCAAATCTACGGTAATTACTGTACTGTTAGCCTGCAACTGCACTTTGTTTCAATTATTTTTGAAGATTATGTTTTAATATTACGTCTTTTATATATTTAATTTACTGGGCTTGAGTATGGCTTTTTAAAGGTCGAAACGAGTCGTACATTAAAATGAATAAAGAAGGAAACTGTAAAAAAGCGGACTCTTATTTTGGAGTTTTACTGCAACTCTAATGAAGTTCTTCTGTCCCTGACCAACACGTTGTATATTGTTTTGGTCAACAAAACTTTAAAAAAATATCAATGTGGCAGGGTTGCATAAGTATACATATAGACCAAATTAATTTAAGGTAATGTACATTTCTACGAATGTGGCAAGGGGATAACACGCTCTTTGAATGAAATCAGAAATTGAATACACACATTCTGCCCAATGCGCAACGAAAACGGCATAAGGTCAAATAATTCAAGGTATGGAAATAAATCGCCAAATATGCAAATGGAAATCATTCGGAAATAAAGCAAAAGTAAATTCCAAAAACACAAAATCTTCATATATAAAAATATTATTTTTTATTACCTACACAGCAACTCCTTCATTGGTACGAGTTTCCGTTATAAATACGATTAAATATTTGAATTCCTTATAAACTAACAGTGAAATTATAAAAACATGGGTAATTAGTTAAAAAAACTGGTTCTGATGTCCTAGTCTACTGTACTTCAAAAACCTTGCCTCCTGACTTCACCTTGAGTGTAATCATAATTATCTCACAACAGTTTTCTTACATTTTGAGTTTCATTTCTCTTTCATTTTGATTTTCCTTTATACCACAAACTGTATCTTGATCAAATTTTTAAATAGATTTAATTATGTATTGCCCTGAGTATTCCCACGAAAATATGTACACATTTTGACATTTATTTTTCTGTCGAACAAGTAATACAGTTGAACCACACTTAGTACAAATTACATGTGATTACACAAATGTACCGTTGATTACTTTACATGCTTTAGTGCTCTGTGATAAGTATACAACGTTGTTTCATTCACGTTATTTAGGTATGTGGTCTGCGCTTTTCGGCTGTTGTACTTTGCGCTTTCAGAGGATTTTTTTTATTTCGGTTTCGCTTTATTTGTACCTTTCGACAGTTTTCACAATTTACTGTTTGAGTTACAGTGTACTGCCCGAGATACAACTTTTAGAACAAGAAAAAGCATATTCAATACATAACTTACCGTATTAAAAATTGAACTCCTTAAAATTGAATTGAATTCCAGAACATAAATACAGAAAATAGGTGAAAATAAGGCGAAATATCTGGAAATTTTGATTTAATTGAGTTCTTTGAGAATCTATTATTTATTTTATAAATTTCATTGCAGTTATCCTTCTGCTTTTGTGAGTATTAAATGATTAGTGACAAATAGCTCCATCATATGGTATTTTCAAATTTCAATTGTCATACAACTTTGAATTCATTTCAGCAGGATCAAATCTTCAAATGTATCACAATTGATTATTTTTGTGACTCGGAAACTATTTTTATTTAATCCTTTTAAGATTTGTCGAAAATATTGTTGACTAGCAGTCATTACTAAATATTTATCATTGCTCACTTCGTCACTCCTGGAAGAGTTCTTGGTTTCAGCGGATTCAGCCGTATCCTAGAATTTGTTTCCTGCTTTCCCAGAACGCCATTCGTATTTACCTTATTATGTTTGATATAATTGTATGTGTGGGATATATTTCATCGCGGGGTTTCTCCTACATGTTGGTTTTCAATTTGCTTACTGCAGTTTCAGAATAACTATGGTTTTCTATCTTCAGAGCAAGTGTTCAACACTTGCTCTGAAGATGGATGTCTAGGTGTTGAACACTTGCCCTGAACATGGAAGACCATAGACATTCCGAAACTACAGTCATCAAATTGAAAACCAACATGCAGGAGAAACCCCACGATGAAGTACAGCGGCAGCCTTCAAACGGACCGTGCAGACAACCCACAAACATCATCATTGCATGTATTGTACGTCTCACTACTGTTCATTTGTAATGTAATATTGCTACTGTAATTTCAAGAAGTAATGCGAGCTCATCAACGTATTTATAAGTACCTAGTTTGAAACCTCTCTAAAGTAAATGTTTGAACTCCCTGCCCATTTCTTTTATTATTTGCTTGCAAAACGAATAATAATCCACCCGTAACCTGCGATGAGAAAGGAGAACTGGTATTTGTTGAATATTATGATTGCAACTTATTATTCATTTCATTAAAACACAGATATAACGTCACTTTAAATATTCTTACTTTAATAAACAAACACACACGAAGTTCATGCATGGTTTATGCGTATTTATCTGTACATTGCAACATTCTTATTTAAAAATAATAATAATAAAAAATATTATTATTTTGTTTAACTAAAACTGCTGCAGTTAGCAACATACATTCTGCTGCCTAAAAGCCAGAATTCAGGAATGAATGTAACACAAAGTGTTCTGATCGACATCTTTAAACGCACTGTGATAATCTATGAGCTGAAGGAAATGCAGAAAACTACATTTAAAATATCATTTCCATCTCTCTCCAAATGCATGTCTTTTCATATATAAAATTAACTATTTGTCATAATTCGTTTCTACGGGATCAAGTTTATCAAAAGTAGTTACCTTTTGTGACCCAGAAAATGTTTTTTTTTTTAATTTTATTTCAATTAATATAAAAAGTAGTCACTACTAAATATCTATCAATGTTAACTCATAGAAGAGTTGTTGGCTTTAACAGTATCTTAGAATTCGTTTCTTGCTTTCTAAGAACGCCTTTTGTATTTACCTTATTATGTTTGATATCATTCTTAGCAATGTAGGTCTAACTACTGTTCATTTCCAAAATAATATTATCCATTACACTGCGGTTTCATGAAGAAATGTCAGCTCAAAGTCGATTTAAGAGTGCCTATTTTGAAACCTGGCTAAGTAAGTATATGTTTGAACTCCCAGTTCAATGTTTATTATTTGCATGCAATGAATAATAATTCTCCCATGACCTGCGATGAGAATTGAACCAAAATATTTGTAAAAATAAGATTACAACATAGTTTTCATTTCACAGAAACAAAACGTCAATTTAAATATTTTTACTATAATAAATAAATGCGCACAAAGTGTTTTTATATGTTGCAAATTACTTATTTTCTCAAATAATTATGTTACTTAACCAAAACCACTGTAGTCAACAACATGCAATTCTGCTGTAAAAGCGCCCGAATTCAGGAATGCACTACAAAATGTTCTGATCAAGCTTTGCTCTTGGATCTTTAAATACATTTGAACTAGAAAATACAGCTATGATGTGTAGATAACCGGTTTCCAAATAGCATGTTAAAAAGTATCTGTATGTATGTTTTTTACATCATAAAACAAAATATTTTATTACTTTAATAAAATGCTAAAATTTTATATTTCTGGAAGAAAAAAATTACCAATTATTATTTTTATTATTAAATAACACTGGTGGACAAATATTTAAAGATAAGTATCGGAGTTATTTTTGTTAACGGGAATGTTTTACAGCTTATAATGTACATTGAACAGAAAAACTGCTTGGACATTTACAAAATACTTTGAACACTTTAAAGCACAGTTCACATTTCACCAAGACAGCTTTAAAATACGTGGCACTATAATTCTTATAGTTAATACGCAAAACAATTTACTCCACTCCAGAAAACCTTCATTAGGAGGGTAATGAACTCAACTTCAAACCGAGAAATGAATTTGAGTTTACTACCATAGCATAGACAACAGCATCGATTCATTTTCCATGCGACTGTGCCTTCGTTAGGAAATCTCCAAATTGAAATACGTATAAAGACATTATTATTAAGCCAATATTAATTTTTGTCAAAAAAATGTGCGTGAATGAAAATATGAAAAAAAATATTTTTGCAATGTTCATATTTTTCACTCAATATTACTCTTTTAATTTACAAAGTACTCTCGTATATTTTTGGTTGAAGACTCTTTTTTTTTTTGCGCAACATACATTTTAATGATAAACAACTTTTTTTTTCTATGGACACTTTAGGACTGCACAACTTGTCTCAAAATCGTATTGCGTGTTTACTGCAGTATTGCAATATCTTTTCCCCACCTTTTGTGTAAATACCTATACGGAGGATGTAGTTGTGACAGCAGAAATACGACAAAACAAGCTCTTCTCAAAACCAAATGTAAATTCATATAATTATACAGATGTCAGGAGCACACCAAGCTGTGAAATGAGTGACGTCCATATATGCAGGTGCGCTTCCGGCTACCTATTACGAGAGAGGCGAATCCCGAAAAAAAACTACAAAGAGGATTAATATCGGAGCGAAACGAGGGCGAAAGTTTTACACGTTTCATAATAGAAAATACGTCGTTTTAACGTATTGTTTAGGATTTTTTTCTAAATTTTCCAGACTTTTTGTTATTTTTTCTTGTTTTTTTTTCTATTCGGAAGGATGATTTGCCTGCCCAGTATCCGAATCTATATTTAAAAGGAGACTAAAACGTAGAGAGTATGTTTCCGGGGTGAAACATGTAATTATTAGAATGGATTTCCAAGTATCGGAAAAAGGAAAATACACACTATTAGCCTTTTTTTTGCATTAATTTTGTTTTATTGGTAATAGTTTTACTCTAAAAAAAAGAGCGTTTTTAGTTCCGAAATATATAAGAATACACAGGCGTGATCACTTATGACAGTATTCACTGACTGAGTTTCAATCTAATATTATACTGGAACTGTCTGTGATGTTATGTTTGTTATACTTTTATTTTCGGTTTCATTTTGACTTTCCTTTCTGCACCACGAACTGTACCACGGTCAAAATTTTAAATAATTCCATTAAAGTTAATTATATTATTTCTATCTTGAAAACACTCTGTTCCATTGATATTTATATAATTATGAAAAGTAACAAAAGTATTACACGCTTAGAACTGTTGTGTGTGTCAGCGATAAATAAATAAGTACAAAAATAATCAAATAATTATGTATTGCCACAAGTATTCCTACAAAAATACGAACACACTGTGACATATATTTTTCTGTAGAACAATTTTAAGTAATGCAGTTGAACCGCATTTAGCGTAAAATAGATTTGATTACATAAGTTTCTATTGTTTATATTCTTGTGCTTTAATACGCTGTACATAACTTAGCTGTAATCAATGCCATGGCGTCAAATTTCGGGCCTCCTATACACACTGTGAGTAACTTACGGAATATACATGATTTTTGTGATTAAAAATACTGACAGCACTGAAATTTGGGACAATATTATATTTTACTACCCTATTTTTGTAGTATTTTTTTTATATAACTAAGCAAAAACTCAAGAGAAATTACTATGATGACCTGTGGACGGTAATTTTTTCCAACATTCGCAATGTATTTTGCCCTAAATACGGGATAGTCAACTGCTTCGAAATTATGTAAACTTTACAAAATGTTAAAAAGTGTATTTTCTTTATTGTCGACGGGCCCGTAAAGTGCTCGGACTCCCCCGCATTGCGGGCCCCAGCCCCGTAACTACGGGGGGGCCAGGGGGGGCCTGGACACCGCAAATGACATAGTGGCCTCCCCAATCAAAATCGGTAAATGTCACTTTTTTCACCATATAAAATTAAATTAATGAAAGAAAGTAAGTGTTTTCAATATAACCGAATAATTGCTTATTATTTTTTTGTCTTATAATTAAGTATCATTCAGCATTTCTGTTAAAATAATATTAATTTGTGCATAATTTGATTCGTCTTGAGTTCGCTCCGAAATTGCATTTTTTGTCGCGAATATTTTTTTTTTTCATTTTCAGTTGGCAAATGACCCAAAAAATCACCGAAAGCAGGAGGTTTTTTTTCCACAGACTTTATCAGAAGAAAAGACCTGATATTTTCAACATAGCTGCATTAGTCTTGACCACTATTTTCTGCGTGATTATTTTTATTTTTTAAGAAATACTATTTCCGAGAAAATCAGAAGTTGCTTTGAAAAGCCAAGAATTATATCTCTAGAGTTTTAAGTGGTAAAAAAGTAAAATGAAATCGTTTGCCCTTTGTACTGCTGCCAAGATAGCCTGGATCAGGACCAGGAGAATGCAGTAATAAATCAAATGATTATTATTGGTACCTTAATATCGAACAGGTTAGTTTGGATACTAACCTTATCTAACGTGTTTAATATCAATAAAGCAAGGCCATAATTATATCCCCGGCAGGTCGAAATGGGAAAAATAATAATAATAAAAAAATAACAGAAAATTTAAAAAAAAAAACAAAAAAAAACATTAAATCCGCATATTTTGTGCTAAAAATTTAACTTTTTTCAACATGCTTGGGCAACCTTCGTGACTTTCGCGAAAAATACTATATATGGCCAGTAAAGTATCAAACATATATCTGCGGTGCACATATTATTTGTGCTAGTTTGTTTCACAATGGATTATGGAACGCTATTTTTCGACATATTTTCGTAATTTTTTCGAAAACAATGCCTTTAAAAAAATTCATACAATACCTTCGAAAAGCACTGCTCAAGTCAATGGAAACGATGTAGGCTACTCGTAGTTAGGAAAATGATTGTATCAGATAAAATCTGTGGAAAAGAACATTGACTTTTGCCATATTGTTCTTGGTGCTCACAGCGACAGAAATTTCCTTTTTCGAAAAAAAAAAAAAAAAAGTTTTAAATGTGGCCCCACCAGTTGTACGACTGACTCCCCCTCTAAAGTGCAGCTGGTTACGGGGCTATGGTTAAAACACATCTAATTTTACCGTGAATTAAAATCACTAAAAATAGATTTCAAACTTAAAGGCAGACTACAATGTTTTTTGTATTAATTGATAAAATTAGTTAGTAGCACAAACCTTTTCATGGCAGCTGTCAAAAACACCAAATCTCTCACTATTACCGTTTACTAGTTATTAATTATTTTAGCTTCGGAAATTGTGATGACGCCACGAGCGTGCATAACGAGAAACACCAATAACTATACATGCACAAAAAAAAAAAAAAAAAAATCATAGGTACGGACATTTTTTCTTCTATTTTTAGAAAATAAAGCACCATTCTATGATACGCCCTTTTTGAAATAATAATTGAAAGCATTTTGATGACGCCACATGTATGCAGACGAAAAAAGTTTTAAAATGCTGTAGATTGGTGGTATTAAATATTTCTCTTTTTTTAAAAATTAATGAAGAAAAACAATGAATTAACATTATCAATTATTTAGAAAACAATCCATGATCTTTGGTCTCAACCTTTAATGAGAAACTTTATATTCAATAGGAAAGTAACCAAATAGTTAGTTACTACTTGCAATTGGGAATACAGTTAGGCAGTTGCGTACGCACTATGGTGTCAGTAAAGGTTCAAACCCCCTTTCAGGTTGACTTTATGTTTACATAAAAACAAGAAAAGTTTAAAATTATTCAAAACCTACAAAATTTCAGTAATATACAAATTTTTCTTATTATTATTGCTTTGAACGACCTGTTCCAATCAAAAACGCGAATCATAATGAAAATCTCAACCTATAAAGGTGTGACACTTTGACTTGAATTATGTTTGATACTCTATCATTGCACTCGGTAATGAATATCACCGCTAGGTGTAGCAGTATATCACATCCAAATGCATTGGTAAATATGTAAATTCTGGTAGGCGAACTCATTTGGCAGAACACCAGACATGTATAAGCTGAACGTGGTGAGTTTGAATACAACCCTCGACAAAAATACATTTTGTATTCATTAATGTATTAAATAAAGGGCTAAAATGATATCAATCTTCATTTTATTGAGCTTCACTCGATTATGTATTGTGAAGGGCCCTTCTACAATACGCATTGCATAGGTTAAAATAACATAATGCTTAGTTGCTTACTTCAGTTATTATTTGAGCGTATGGTGGGGGTGGGTAAATCATGAAACATTTAGTGAAATAATACGTTGATTATACTGCTGTTCCGGGTATTATAAAATCAAAACAGAGAGAAATTATAACGGTAATTTAGTGTGCATTTAACAGATTCACGGTGTGACTGCATGACGTTGATTCAGATGGCTGAGCTTTGCTCTTCAGCCTGTTCAATTATCAGTTTGACGATTGCTTCAACGGGGTGTCCATATGAAATTAGTTAATACTAAAAACAGTATAAGCTACCGAAAAAAATATTTGATTAACACTGAAAAATTCTGCTAACCTTTCCACTATTTTTGTAGGAAATCTCCTAAATTGTAAAAAAATATATATTTGTTAGAATGTTAAATTTTGATTGCATGATTTCATTTCTATTGTAAAATTTTACAATTATAATTATGTAATATACCAGTATTAACAAACACACTGTTACTATTCTGTATGATATCAGTTTAAATGATTGCAGCATAAATAATAATAATAATATATTATAAAGCTAAAATTGTCGTTCTTCTAATTTGCTCCTTAGGGGGTGCAAAGTGATCATTCTTGAGAAATATACAGCAAATACATCATTGCTTGAACAGCTCACTCAACCTGTTCAAGCAGATGCGAGCAGATGCAGAAATACATCTTGCTGGGTTCGATGAGACTTCTACGTCTGCATCTGGGTCACCATTAACCCTGTAGTGACCTACTATCATTGCTTGAGAGCGTCACTTCAGGTTCCGCCGTCCGCTCATCCTCAAATATGACGGCTCTTTTGAGCACGACGCCTGGGGACGATGCCGGCAGCAAATGTATGAAACACAGCACTATATACGTAATAAAAACATTCGTATAACACTGCCAAGCCCACGCTTTTTTGAGAAACTCGAATTTTGATCTGAATTATTGATTTCCGACTTTTTCTCAGTAAAAGGTACATAAAACATGAATATCTCAACAACATGAATGTAACTTACTGTATGCAGGTACTTTCCATTAATCCAAGAAAGCGTTAGAAACACGTATACGACAGAATTTCCGGATTGTGAAGAGTTCTTTCCTAATCTTATGGACTATGTATCCCAGATCTTTTAATTTAAAGTATAGTGCGTGATTAATATATTTTAGCAATTACCTGTTTCCCTGCTCTGTTCAGAAAATAAGTAAATACTGATTGCGAAAAGCTAACATCGGTTTTCATTCAGAAGCCTTGAATAGAAAATAAACAGAATTACCGTGTTTTCAAAATTACCGAAAGATGATATTTTCTTTGGCGATATTTATTCGCAATAATCGGAAAAAAATATAATATTTTATCGTTACTGTTTTGGCCGCAGTGATATTATGCTACGAGAATATATTTGACTGCAACTTTTTTCCTGATGATATCAAATTATTATTGTATTATTCAACATTTTTAATGTATTATTCAACATTATTACTGTATTATTTGACATTTTTGTACCAATATACAGGGGGGCCTCATTTGTGTCTTCAGTATACGGTCCCACCCGACCGGCTGTCTGAGTTTGCCTCTCACGATGTCGTAACCCGGCTCTGAGTTCACCAGTACGACTTCACCTCTACGAGTTCGCCTTCTTGTTCTCCAAAACTCAACTATGCTGCTGCCTATGCTACTAAATGTTTCGTTTTGTTATTATGTTAATCAGTCGACAACGTACATAACGGAAATACTGTAAATTCTCAACAATATAATATTTTAAATTTCTTAATTGGCCATACAATAATTTGAAATTTCGTTTTCATACATCAAACAGAGGATAAATAATAGAAATGGAATCAGAATTTCATTTGAGGCAAACCACTTGGAGAAGTCACTGACTTATCAGGCCACCGTTGTATCTATTACACGAAGAAACCGTTTGATGAATTGCCGGCATACCAAGGCCGTATATAGGAAAAAATTTCGGAGGGGGTTTTGGTCAGAAAATTTGAGAAAAAATATGCAAAATTTCCCCGAGCGGAGCGAGGGCG
>JAQFYR010001204.1:0-10532 GCA_034694985.1 Campodea silvestrii
TCATAATAAAATGATAAAACAATATTTTTGTAATATTAAATTTGCAATGAGAAATTGTGGAAATATTTCCTTTTTATAAAATTTTTCGTGTAAAACATTGCAATCTTATCAAATTAGTTCAATATAATATAAATGTAACAATACATATTAAAATCTATCATAATAAAATGATAAAACAATATTTTTGTAATACTAAATTTGCAATGAGAAATTGTGGGCAATTCCACGTAAATAGTCATTAAGATATTTCTTTATAATTTTCTACGATACCCTGAAGGCGTGAACAATTATCTTTATATTTTTTCTGGTTTTTATTATTTGTATCCCCGGCAATCAGTTTTTCTATTTGCACATTCTGACGGCGATTAATATTATTATTCAGCAACTTTATTATGTTATGACATCAAATATTATTAATTTTATTATTACAATGTTTTTTACGGATTTCGTTCATAAAATTAAAAGAAAATATTAAAAAAAATGTTTGTTAATTATATTCAAGGTTATTTGTGCGCTGAATTGTCCGCGCTGAATTGTCGTGCAACCATAATTGTTTGGTTTCATCCCTTGTGAAATGAACAATAGTTATACTTGTGTGCTTATAGTTTAATAACTTTTATGCAATTTATTTCAAATATGAGGTTGATTTAAATAGACTTGAGAGCAGTTACGCACAAATAAAAAATAAAACATAAAATAGATTATAGCTTAATGCCCACTCTGTAACTGATATCTAATAATGTTATTAAATAATACTATAATCGGACTGAACATGTAGGATGTAGATTAATAAATTGTCAGAAATGCGAGGGGTTGTGCACTACCGCAATCCGGTGTACACCTGGACCCGCATTCCGGCCGCATTCCGGGGTGCATTCCGACCGCATTCCACCGAATCCGCAATCCGGTGTACACATTTTTTGGGAGTGCGCACCCCCTCGAGGAAGATTCATGGGCACTGAGTTGACTATTTTCTATTTAATTTATTAACAGCGCAGATAACTGAATAGGCTATATTTTAATTTAATTTACATACAGCTCAATTTCAGCCAGTTAGAATCTTGAAATTCTTTATATCGAAACATCAATTCACGCACACCCCACATTTGACAAATCCAGCAAATCTACACGTAAATGAGGTATCTAATTAATTAAAGGACATTATAGAAAAAGTTATACGCAAAGGTACCACCATCTGCAGATACTTTACTATTATTACCGAAATGATGTTATCAATCCTCATTCTGAAATATGATTGTAACGTGAAAATATTCGTTATTACGTTAAAATGAGTTACAACTGTTTAGCTTCCTGTTATAGGGCAACTATATAGTCTACAATTTACAACATAACTCGTCTTCCACTCAACTCATTTCACCTTTACTTTTCTTTGAAGAAGGTTAAACCAAGGAGTTCAAATATTACCACTAGAGGCACCATTTACCACACAAACTGAGGCAGATTTGAAAGTCGGCCATAATAGAGAAACTTACGTCACATAGTCACGTGACTCCCATACACACCGTGTTATTCTAGCCGTGAACCCCATTTTTAAGATCCGCCCCGAAACCTATTTTCACCAATCATCGACTGACCGTCTTGATGACGAAATTTTCTCAATTGAATTGACCAAACAGGAGTGAGGAGTTTTGCGTTCTAATTTGCTCAGTTTATTCCGACGGCCATGAAGGTCAGTTGTCTATCTAGTTATACTATTCTATATACTCCATCCACTTGCTTTCCAAAAACGCGGGATCTACATTATTTGACAATTACTTAACACGTCTAAACCTATTGTTTTCCATTGTGACCAGGACTCAACGCCACAGGAGTTTTATCTCTGCTAATCCCTCCCAATAACAATAGCTGTTGCCTCTCAAAAATATTTTCGTTCTCTAATATGTCATCAATGACAGCTATTATTTTTTTACGCTCTACACCAATGGAAGGCCACTCCACGTGGAGTGTCACGAAATTATAAAGCTCTATCCTTTTCTTGCAAGTGAAAATTGTAGAGGTTGTGGGGATGAGAGATTTGTGACGGCTTATAATATAATGCGACGGCTTATGATATTTCTTATCTCTGTGTGTTTCCGGATATTGTCTGTTCGTTCGGAAAAGATCCGTTTATTCAACATTATCAGTAGCATTTTAAACGCCCTACTCTGAAACATGGGACTTTTATAAATCCCTCCTTTATCTCTTTTTAAAACCAAGACACACAACTTAAGTAGAGTTGCCTGGTCACAGTAAATTTCGTTTCATCGTTCACACATAGCTTATATAAATAGACAGGAACGATTGTATAGAAGTCAAGAAAACATTTTACTGGGGCAACCCTAAAACCCGCCGGTTCACTCTTGAATTATTGACAGCAAATAATAAGGATTAGTG
Organism: Campodea silvestrii; assembly: GCA_034694985.1. Lineage (NCBI taxonomy): Eukaryota > Metazoa > Arthropoda > Diplura > Rhabdura > Campodeidae > Campodea > Campodea silvestrii. The sequence continues at coordinate 2,395 of JAQFYR010001204.1, forward strand.
GATCACTGTCTGCTATTAGTGTTGTTAATGCTCCTTTGTAGATCTCTAATCCCCGCTAGGTATTTTTCGGATCTTTAATACACCATAGGGACTGCAAGGAGTATACAGTTTAGGTTATTTCGAAAAAGATATTTCAGCGTTTACCAAACATAATCCTTATTTGAAAAGTAACTGCCAAATCCCGCTTCGTAATACTTAAGAATTTGATGCTACTAATATAACAACTGAAAATGAACGCCCTGTCAACTATTTGTTTGTGAAATATTTGTCGTTGCGTTAGTATTATGATGTTAGGTTTACTTTTTCTGTATCAGTCACACAAGTTTGTAGTGAAATTTTGAAAGTAGGTTATCTATATTTACTCATTTATCAAAAAGAATTTAGGACAAAGTGAAAAGAGTAAATTAACTAAATTACCATAATCAGTTAATGTTATTTTATTAAATTAACGAAATTGAAAAGTTTGTTCTTAAACACAAAATCCTGAATATGCTAAAATGTCCACTAAGATTTTGTGACTATTAATATTTCCAGGTTTTTCATTTTATTTGGCTCAGTACATAGATTCATTTCCAGAAGGTGTAAGGAAACATAGTGGGCAACAACTTCAAAAGCCGCTGCTGGGGTGGATCGTAATGTCAGAGCACTGAACAAGAGATGTAGTTAATATCATCACAGGGCTTAAATTATGCAAATGGAACAAATCTAATTTCTACTTTTCAGAGTAGAAGAATTAACATAATACAGCGTTGCTTCAGTTTCTGCAACTAAGATAGTACTGAGTTCAAGCACTTAATGAGTGCACCGTATATTTGCAGGATGTTATTACTCAATGTGTAATTCAGCAGTAATGAAAGAGAGGATATTATCACTAATGCGCCGTTCCCGCAATGCGCAAACTGTCTGCAAACTCTCATGCAATAATTATGCATCTTTCTTGAAATAAGCGACGGCGTAGCTCCCTATATTCACAATGACGACGGTCAAGCAATTTAAATTCGAAACTTAGTATCAGCACCCAAGGCCGTTGATACGACTTCGCTATGGGGAGGGTTTTGAGAAATTTTGTGGTAAATTATAGACGGAAAACCCCGAGCAGAGGGAGAAACAATTTTTTTTCAAGTTTTCTTTGGCGAAGATATGCTGTTTATGTGCTACTTTCAGCGAAAGTTTTGCAATATTTTGTTATTTTTTTTTTGCTAGGGGTTTGAACCCCAACAACCTCCCCCTCATATACGGTCAACAGCACAGCACCGGAGATTTGTAATGAACTTTCCATGTAAGGGGACAAAACTGAACTGAGGGAATAAGGTGTTTCTGGAAACTTCGAGCAAATTCAAACCTTTTCAGGTTCTCTAAAATGATATATTAGTAAACTGTTAAAGTTTTGCGTGTTGCAATGCAATCCGCTCCGGCAGCTGTCATCATTTTTGTAAATTATGTGAAATGCAGACTTAATATATATGCAAAGAGGAGTATTTTATTATTCATTATCATCAAAAATTTCATTTACATAAACCAAATTAGATTCGTATTGTACCAGACCACTTTAGTTACTGTATCGGAGTTTGCCTTTTGTTTATTTTCATCTAAAGTGATGTGTCGACTGTCGACGGAGTGACTTGAGGTTTACAAAAGTCGGCGCCTGTTGATGTATGCATACATGGTTTAATCATTTGAGTTACAATATAGGCAGTTTACTTATACTTATGGTTTTCTTATTTGAACGACCCGGTGTTTAATGCAAGATAGCATGAATATAACCTGTGAGGTAGTGGACGGGTGTTTGCAAAATTTGAGAATAAAAAAACAAAAAAAGAACGGAATTTACTGATTATTGTTGAGATCTACAGTTTACTTTATTTTATATCCGTATACATTAATCGCCTGTTTTGTTTGAAATTAATAATAATAATAATAAACCCACTGATCCTCAAACATGACGGCTCTTCATGGGGTACATAGCCTTCCGACCCCAAGCCCGAGGATGATGCCGGCAGAAAAAATATGAAACACTTACTGCGTACGTAATAAAATATAATAATAATAATAATAATAATAATAATAATAACAATAATATAAAAATATATTACTTCCATATATAACGATCTGAAGTTACGGACATTCAATCCAGTAATTATATTGAAATCATGAATGTGTGCACGTATTCCTTAGAACTCCCAGAGCAAAGTGCTTCCATGAGCTCAACAGCGCTTCATAGAACTCCAGCAACGACCCAAGCATAACAAATGATATGACGAGGAACTTTAGTAGTAACTAAGTTGAAATCTGAAGAAAAACTCAATCCTATTATTTACCCAGAATGAATAATTCATCAAAATTTAATACCCACATAATTTCATCCTACAGTGTATTCCTGACAACTCACTCACATCAAAGTTAGTCGTCATCGCTTCTTCAAGAGGTATAGTGTAATTTGTCTGCATTGTGCAACATGCACTTTTGTGAGAATAAGTATTTTTTCTTTCCTATTCACACTACTTTTAATGCAAATTTTCAGTAATAATTCATTCGGATGGGAAAAAGGTGAAGATGATTTGCAAGGAAGGAACTGTAGAGGAGATTATTATACGGTTCCGTAAAGCAAGTAGTTTTCTCTTGAAATATTTAATAGAAAAAGTTTCAATGTTTCATGTATGAAAAACAAAGCAACTGTAAAATAGAATACCCACAGAAACGGTGCAATTTATCACCACAACATTAATAGCGCTGTAGATATTACGAAGTACTGTACTTCCGAAGTAAGTGGCAGGATGATTATACACAGATATCAAGAAATAAAGGCCAACAATTTTTCTCTGTTTACCCTCAAATTGAAATATCTATTCCGCAATATTTCGGCCGATTCCAACAAAAAGTTTTCTTGCAATTGTTATTAGAAGATAAGTATGCTTTCAGACCACGACCAATTAATTACACCAATAAAGAATCAATATGTGACATTTGTAAATTACCAGATTCTATTGATCATATAATATTAAACTGCACAAAATTCATTCAGGAAAGAACTGATCTCTTTTCGTATATTCCCTCACTGGGTGAAAATAAAAATTTAAAGGAAATATTGAGACTACCTGCAAAATCATCATACCAACAACAGAAAAATGTCTACATGATAATAAGATTCTTATATAATGTTAAACGCTTATAAATAATTGGTTTTCTCCAATAGATGTACTATAGATTATGTAAATGTTACGGGGTGAAAAGGAAACTAAAACACCAAATAAACAACCCATTAAAAAAAAAATTTATTTTTTTTAGAAGTTTTGTAAATTTGATTCAATGAAGTGTTGAAATTACTTTCTGTGGTCATATTGACAGTAATATTGATTGAAATCCCATTCTATTTAGGTTCAGGCGTTTAACGGTTTATGTGTTCCTTATTAACTGAGACTACTGTTATGTTTTGTTACTCATTTTATACATCCCAATACTTTCAGCAGGCACAAATTTTAACAAGTTCAAAGTCATTTCAAAAACTGTCTCATGGTATTACTGATCAAATATCAAAAAAATAAACTACGTTCGTTTTGAAGAAACAGTTTCCGTTATCCAGAGGTGAAAATATTTCGGAACTCTGTTTCCTACTCACTGAATATGCATCCTTGTTAAAGATTTTGATCCTAATGAAATGAAATTCCAATTACTTGAAGATTTAATTCCAAACTGAAAATCCTGATGAAAGAGTTTACACTGAATAGCACCACATGTCTCAATCAAATTCATTGCTCTTCTCCTTCTCACTAGGCAAATCTAATCGATAAAGTAATAAGTTGAATTTTTTTTCACCCATTTAACAAATCTTTCTATTGAAATTTCATTTCCCTACCCCATTTGAACGGCATGTATTGAAGAACACATAATCCATACTTTGCTTTCCCTTCCTATCATTTCAAGAGGAGCTTATACTGAAGCAGAAGACAATTAAAACGAATGCAAATCACACTCTTTGTACAAAACCAAACCTAAACCCTCAGCATCATCTAGCAGCTAAAGTTCTATTCCCTGTTCGACTCACACTCCTACAGTCATTAATCCTTGTCTCAAAGTACAGAAACTTAATTGAAAGCTCCTATTATCAGTCTTTATATATGTAGACGCTCTTATTAAGAACACGAAGAAATTTTCGAATCTTTGCTTCAAATTTCGAGTACAAACTTCATGAAGGGAAAAAAACAACGGATCGTCAGTTGAAAACACAGGGTGGTTCAACTCAACTGAGAGTTAGGTTTAACTAGAAAATAGATTACTTGGATAGAAGGTATAGTAAGTGTAGTAACTTGATGAAATAATGAATTCAGATTAATTGCTTCTTTGAGAGTTTCTGACTTGCTCTCTTTTTTATCCGTGTTAAATAGAGTTCGTGTTAGGAATTAGGGTATTGGTTTGCATTTGATTAAAGTTAAGAGGGGTAGTGACTCATTTTACTTAGTTATAACTTACATGTGGTTTTAAATGAGTTTATCATACAGTCTTCAACTTGATGTCTTGATTGCTGGAATAACTAACATTACCGTTTGATTTCGTATTCATCGCAAGGACAGCATGTAGTAGCTTAGGTTGTGCTCTATTTCACATACAAGACTCCTTCTCGCGACCTTGCAGCGGACTATGTTTAATAACACTTCTGATTTTAAATAATTTTATGATTATCGAGAAAGGAGTGTTGAAAGAAAACTTGATGGATAATATATTAGGATATGACATTTCGGATCGCCCCAGACAGCAATTATTAGTAGGGTGATAATTTAGTTGCAATTCTGTAAACCGTTAATCTTACGGCGATCTCACATACTATCAATTTTTAATCGGTCTATTAAAAATCTGTAACCAGACAAATGAACTTGTGACATTGTTTTAAATGGATCGCTACACACATGAAATGCAATTAAATTATCCGCAACCGATCAAACAGTCGGGAAATTGAAAATTGCACATTGTCTGAGAAGAACCTAAAGGGCCCACCACACTAGCAACGTAAGTTAGGTTTCCTAACGCACGTTATGGACTTACGGTCCTTACCTCGGTAGTGTCTGTAGAACGTTGCTTATGCTGTACAGACCCTCCGACGTTCCACAAACTCTAAGTTGCTTGTGTTGCTATAGTCTGTAGACTGTAGTATCTGTACAACATAAGCAACGTTGTATACAGCGCGGTAAGCACCGTAACGTAAGAAACCTAACTTACAACATTTTTCCAACCGCGTCGAAGAGGCCTCACGTGTCACGTTCTTGACGAGCGAGTTCGTCACCCAATCGAGAAACTAATTGGATCGTTTACTGAGACTTCTAAAAATAGACTCCCACCATTCTTATAAATTCGCGGATTTATTCGCCATTAAAAGTGTAGCTGTAATTAACTACAAACCATAATCGTCCTATTTAGTTGTATACCATCACGATAATGTTATTGCCTGATTTTATTTTCGTGAAACTTCTTAGGATGATCACTGTTATGATAGTACCTCTCTTCAAGTGAGACCTTTCCTGGAAAAAGAAAAATGGTTACTCTATAGTGAAGAGGGAAGGAGGCCTCCTTTACAGTTAAAGTATACTATTGCGCGCGACGTATTTCTTTAAAATAGATCCAGAATAGGGACAAGTGTGGGAAACTGCTAGAACTACGTCATAAAATTACCCTGTAACTAACTCTTCGTGACCAAGCTGATCAGAGAGACAGGTCATTTTTTGACCAGTATCTTAGGACATAAACGTTTTGTAACCTAACAAAGCGCAAATTATATAAAAATTTACAACTTCGTAGTAACATACTAATACTTGAATTTTTTTATTATTATAACGCCGGAAACATGAAAATGAACTTTATGTTGTCCAATCCCAGTAATGTTGCAACAACAAAATAATCTGATAATTATCATTCGGTAAAAAAAAATCTTGATGTAGGCATAGAGTTTATATTAATACTTCGTTTAATTATTACGTAAATTAAAGTAAAAGCCATCTTAAAATCAAAACAAAACGTTGGATTGAAAATGAATATGAAACTTTTATTTTATTTCTTAAAAGTAAAAAAAGGTCACATACGCGCTCACGTATAGTTTAATTTTTTATTATTTTTAATTTTACTTTTATTTCTAGAAATTCATAGGTCAGTGTTTTCTAGTTTTGTCTGAAGCTCACTCTGCTGTTGACAACCTGTATTTCCTGCATATCTATCCTAAAATAATCTATACTGAATATTATAAGTTGTAGATTATTATAATATCACTCTAAATCAGATCTTCTGAGATTTTAATATACGAGCCATTACTTCTTATGATTGAATAAATAAGCACTAAATCTGTCCAAGAGTTCCAAATCAAGGGACGCAGGGACAAAAGTCATATGAAATAATATATATTCGATTCTGAACAACTTCACAAATTTTCCCCTTGTCATCAGTAGGTCGATATAAATCATCCACAGAATTGATTATTAATATTGAAACCGAGAATGGTATGGTATTATATGTTCCCACAGTTTGGATTGTATATGTGTCACAACGTTATAGTTAGTTTTTAGTTATACGGTATCTCTGGAATGAATACTATAAACATAATTATTTATTACACGTAATCGTATATATAATGATAATACATTTGTAATGTTTTTGTTCAATTTCTTTTTATTCATCAAACAGGCTGAATCCTAATAAAATTATGAATATTTGTAATATATTACAGTTATATACGAGGTGCTGCATGTAAAGAAAACACAATAACTAATAAAACAAAGTGAAATAACGGTGACAATAATAGTCAATAATATGTAAACGGAGAAATTATGATATTGACAAAACTGAGACACTAAAACTTTTTATCCTATATCACAGTATTGCGCATTTCAGTTAAAACAATTAAAATTTTCTGATTTTCTGATTTTCTAAATGTCATATAGTTATAATACTTTAAATTTGATCTCGGTAACGTAGAATAATATTTCAATTCAAGAATGATAGCATGGGAGAATGGAAAGTTGATCAAGTGCAATCTAAATGCGATCAACTCTTTATTCTCCTATATAATCGCCTATGATTCTGTTTCCAGAATTCACAATTTCATAAATAAAACAGGACTTGCAAATACGAAAACTAAATGGAAAAAAAAATAGTCATGACGGTGAAAATGTAACAGCTCATTAATAATCATTAAAATTTTGACACTTTTTCTCATCAGGTGTATTACTATATATAGAACTAAACTAGCGCATTATTAATACTACTAAATCACAAACACGAACACTTCTGCTCTTGTACAAATCCCACAAACAAACCTTTAATCAATCAAAAAATCATCGAAACACTCAAAGAAAAAAAAAAGGTGTCGAAGAGCAATTTGTATATGAAGTCGTTGAGGCTAAGACAAGTGATATTGAAAAAGTGTATAAATCCCAACTGACAGTGTAAATGGGGTATCAAATGAAGGGGAATTTTGTGACAAATATACCACTAATGTTCGCGGGCTGACTCACTCACAAGGAAAATATTGATATTGGAGAAAACTAAAGTTGAATCCACGCGATGCGTTTTTCCTCAAGAGGGTGTATGTACAAAAGAAAGATGACAAAACTTTTTTCATGGTTAATGATCACTACAAATATAGAGTGTAAATATATCTTAGATTTGTTCCGGGTGGAACCGTATGAGTTCGGCTTTAATGTGGATTTTACAGAGGGAGATTTCAGTATTGGATTCTTCCTTGGATTGGATGCATGGAATAAAGTTTTTGTTGTATATTTCTGGAAATCTTATAGATAGAAATGAAAGTGTTGTGCGTTAAGAAGAATTACTTCAGTTGCTTGGCGAATATTCGAGATAAACTGTTTCGATTACTTTTGCAATTTTTCGTGATGCGTGAAGTAAACATTTGCAATGCTGTGAATTTATTGCGGCAGTGACAATTAATTAAGTGTGTGTTTAGTACAGAACGTGAAATTTTCGAGATTGAATTTTTTTGATATTATACATTATTTAAGTTATTTCAGACGGAACTTATTCTCAGTGCACCTCAAAATATCACGTTAAAGATCTTTTGTTTTTATGTTCGAAATCACAAGTTCATTTGAAAGAAATTTGGTTAAGTTATAAGTATATGCTTGATAGTAAAGGCGGGCAAG
>JAQFYR010001205.1:0-10531 GCA_034694985.1 Campodea silvestrii
TGAAATTCCAAAAATGTCAATCACACACTTTCACGCATGGTGATTTTCAATTTTAATTACATCACGTACAATCATGTGACCTCATTTTGAAAATCACACTTTCAAGAAAGTCGTGAGTGTGTGAGTTGTGTCACGCCGTGAATCGCATCACGTGCCCAGCTCTACATCGGACATCATCTTACCTGAAGAGAAGCAAGTGCTGTCAGTTGTCCCACAGTAATCTCCTTTCCTGACTGAATCATTCGACTGAGTATTGAGAGATGTTTCATCACTGGAATATTGAGACCTTTACCACTTTCTGGAGGATTTACTTCAACCTTTACTTCTTTCTCATCACTAATGCGTGGAGCTATATCCACACTTCGGGATTCAATGAGATGTTCGGATTCAGAAGGTTTCAATACTACTGGTATATGATTTGTAAGTTTCAAAGCTTTTTCTTTTAATGAAGACAACGTATGGGACCTTGCATTTCGAGAAGAACTGAAATTCAGAAGGAAAAATAATTCACTCTTTGTTGGCTAATAATATAATTTACAATCTACAGATGACTCAAGACATGAAATTTAATGATAACTTTTGAGGGCCATATTGGATACACAATAATTATTGTCAACATTCATTTAGATTAAAATAATGATAATTATTCATCTGCCATCATGAGTGAAAGTAGGCTACAGAACTTACTTTCTGTCAGCAGTAGCTTTGGCAGCTTCTTCTTTCAATTGCTTCTTTCTTTTCTTACACCATAACTCATGACAGTCTTGATTAGTAGGAAGATTAGGAGGAGACATACTGAAACAACAATTTCACATATTAACAATGTTGTAAATTCATACATTATAAACAATCTTATCATCAAGACTAATATTACTATAGTAGGGTCCTAGTCTAGTACAATAAATTTAAATCACAAAGAACCATACTTTTCAAATTTACAACCTTGTTATGGAATCTTCAAAATAAAAAATGGGTACTTGTCTGTTACAGAACGAAGAATAATTTACGTATTCAATTTGTTTGCAAACAAAAACACCATGTGCACACTTCATAATCATGTCTATTATCGAAAATACCTAATATACCCACCTGTTACGAAATAGGGCTACATCTTATATCTATAATACTGTACCATACTATAGAAAGTGCAAGGCATTATAGTAAGATTAATATGAGTTTGGTAAGCTAAGTCTACATCAAAAATTCAATAGATATAGTTAGATATTAAATGAACGTGGTAACAAGGACTCTTATCATGAAAACAGGACTAGTATCAGGGTTTTAACTTCAAAGGTTTTCTAATGTGGGTACGATATTGTAAGATGAGATTCTATGACAAGCTAAATGACAAAAGATCATTGTTTTCACACCAGCATATTTAATTTGTTATTACAAACTCAAGTGGAAAATTAAGAAATTGGCATAGTTCAATAAATTCTTTGTAGCCTATCAGAAACAATATAATCATTGAAAGTAACATTATTTTATTTCCTTATACAGTCAATATTTTTGCCGCAAGCTTCAAAGAAAGTAAGAAACTGATGCTTGTTTGTAGACAATGCTCTATAACATATACTAGCCTATTTAGTGATCATGAAAGAAACTTCAAAAAAGATAATTATTTATAAACTGCCTTACATACAAATTACCTAAAAAGAAAGTGAGAAAAGTTGTTTTCCTAGAAGTAAACACTTCTGACACTATCGGTCTACATTGTATTTAACTACGGTATGGAAATCAAAAATGTATAACACTTATAAATACTTTGACCAGCTCAGAAATAGAATGACAAAAATTGGAAAGCATCAATTGTTCATATTCACTGTTTTCCGATAATGCAATTGTAATCTTTAAACCAACCATCCAATCGGTAGTCACCAAATTTAAAACCCGCCAAAATTTCGTGTTTTTTTGTTTTAAATGAACAGGAACTTGAAATTGAAAATTTCAATCCACGGCAATGAATTTTGTACACATCCTTTACAAGTATGTTGCTTTATTATTTTCTTACATCTCTTATATTTGCTATAATCCTTGCGGAACTTTTATTTAAGTCGCCAAAATTGAAAATAAACTTAGGCAAATATTGTGGAAGCCGTATAAGATACATGAAAATATTAATGCTACATATCCTTAGAGGAGATGTGTAAAATTCGTTGTCGTGGAGTGGAAATTTCCATTTTCTTGTTCCTGTTTGTTTAAATCAAGGAACTGTAAAAATTTCGCGGGTTCAAAATGGCCGTACTACCGTCCACCCTTAACGAAATAAAAAGAATCATGAAGCCAAAACACACTTGAGAAATTTAATATGTAACATGAACATATTTGTTGAAACATACTTAATTTACCACAAACTTGAAATCCCCAACGATTTACGAAGATATCTCTATTTTTCCCAGTACCATAGACACCGTAGTATCACAGTACTATAATCAGTATTAAATTGCTGACACCGCCCAACACTAATAAACACTAAGACTGCATAATTAATATTGTGACATATTTTCTCTTACTTTTCAGGAATTACATTGCACAACCAGGTACTTTTTAAGGCTTCCTCAGCAGATATCCTTTTTTGAGGGTCAAGTTCCAACATCCTGTCCAATAGATCGAGAGCTGATAAGGGCATAAATTGAAAGTCTTCTCGTAAACGTCTACGGTACGTTTTCTTTGGTCGAACTGTATTGAACAAAGGCAACTTGATAACACTCGGCCATACAGCAGGAGTCGGCGAGCCACAAATGGAAGAAATTTTCTCAAGCTGTTGAATTTCACTGCTTGCCTATAAATTAGATTATTATTATAATGCTAGCATCATTTTGTACTTTGTTGCAATAGCCTACTGTTCACTGGACAAGCAAAAGTTACAAAATCTGATTTTAAATTTTGCTTGTCCAGTGAACAAGATATAATGTTGATATTATATCGAAAGCTTTGGAACTATTTTTCGTTTCATTTTGGGGTGTTTTGAACTCCCTTCAAAATGGTAATTATTGATAAGCCACCAAGCCTCAGGAAGAAAATTGTAACTTATTGACTTGCCTTGGCCACAGTGGCTTGCTTATGAAATGAATAATTATAGGTCAATGCTAATTGAAAATATAGCATTTTCAGATGTTTGAATACATGTAACGGTGTTCAGCAAATAAGACTCCAGTAGAGCAAATTCTCTAATTGTCAGGAACTCTTTAATTAATATTGATTTTGCAATTTTTCAGCAGAGCATGCAGCAATGATCAAGTCTCATTTTTGGTGAAGTTACTGTACATGCTTCTGAAAATATCAGAGTTCTAGGTTTCCATGCAGACGTTGCCATTTTAAAAAATATATCTCACAAAACAAATGATAATAGGCTATTCAATGATAAATGGTAAATTATCTACCGGTGTAGTATATCTATATTTTCAGTCACTTCTAGCATGCTTCAGACAGAACATGTATAATAACAAAATAAAGAATTAAACATAAATATTAGGGCTGCCAGTTTTCGAACAATTAGCTGGATTCGAATATTTGACAGTTTTATACAAACGAAATACAAACGAATATTCGGAAGAATTAAAAAAAATATATATATTTATAAATCCATTCAATATATACGAGAATCGTACTTGATATTCTTTGATTTCTTTCTCAATTTCCCTTACAAACAAAATATTATCACATAATTTCTTCCGATTGGTTGCTTATTTCCACGAACGAACGTTATTGGCCGTGATTATGCAATTTATAATGACCTCATCAACGGCCGTAACTTAATGACTATCATTCTATTCCTGATTGGTTGCTTTTTCACATTGACAAATGTCTTGCTACAATTGGCTGAGTAATGATGACGTCATAGGAACACGTAATCGGAAGTTGATTGGCTAGTGATGACGTCATCGACACATTGCATGATAAAATGTGATTTCTGTTTAAAATTGTTTGTGGTTTATTACACGTTCACGAATGTAAATATGTCACCGTTGGTCAGTTAATGATAACGTCATCAACGAACCCGTAATATATTCCGGTTTCTTATTAAAAAATAATAGTTTTGAATATTTTTCCATTATTCGAATAACAGTTATACGAGCGAATATTCAAATACTCGAATATTCGTTGGCGGCCCTAATAAATATGGTAGTTATATACGGTACCAAAAAAAGAGTGCAAAAAGTTCCTGCCTATTTGCATTATTAAATTTCTTAAAAATATGAAACCCTGGCTATTAAAAACCCAATAAGTGATATCTCTTTCTACTTTACCTGAAAAATGGGTTGTTTCTTAAATAATTCTCCTAAAATACATCCAATACTCCACACATCAATTGAAGGTCCATATCTCTCTTCTCCAAGTAATAATTCAGGTGGACGATACCATAATGTGATAACCTTATTGGTATATGGACGGGACTTATCATTTGCAATGTATGATCGGGCTAAACCAAAATCAGCTAACTTTACTTGACCCCTGAAATCAAACAGGTTTATAAATAATTATGTTAGATAGCCTAACTACAAAAATTATATGAACCAATTTTATAAGAAACTACTGTACAGTAGGCTAGATCTGTTTTCGGGTGCCTGCCACCTTTACACAGGAGGTGGGTGGATACTTGATATACACCAGACACGCATACAAGAGAGAGAGAATGGTGATCTAAACAAACATACAATATATCAATAGAATTCAAGGCCCTAGATGCAAACCTCTGGGTGCACTTTTCAAAATTTTACACTAGAGGTTTTTATTCATTTATTATGACTTCATTTTTATTGTCATCCAGAAAAATCTGCATTCTTTAGAGGATTTCCTGTATGGTTGTATGAAATTTTTTAAATATACTGATTGCTTTCCTGCATGCAAAAAATGTACTTTCCTATTTCTGCAAGATAAATTTTGATATGGGCTACAAGCCCTACAACATAATATCAAGTGTTCCACATTTTTGATGTCTACACTTTTAATACCATTCGCTCAATGTGTAACAAGTTTAAAAACATTGGAAAATTAACCAGAAATTCAGAAAAGTATGAAAAAAGGTACTGAACTCAACCGATTTTTTCGAAATTTGGGTACATGATACCTGAAACTGTACCTGTAACCCTAACTTGTATCTGGGTACCCTAAACCTAAAGATACAATACTGTACACAGTGATAAATACATGCTATAGCTTAGATCAGTTAAAAATCTAAAACTAGCATACTAAATGAAGAATACATTTTAACCCATACAACTTACTTGTTATTCATGAGAATGTTACTGCATTTAATGTCTCGATGAAGAAAGTTCTTCTTATGACAATAGTTTAGTCCATCAAGTAGTTGCCTCATAATACTAGCATTATGTTCAGCTGTGAATGTTACCATTCCTGATTCCAATAAACCCATTAGATCATGATCCATGTATTCAAACACCAAATAAAAGGAGCCTTTATCCTGTCAACAACAAAATTTCAATTAATATCAGACATTGTATTTTAAAATAGGTTAGGCCCAGTCTGTGCTACTAAACTTCCGTTATTTTAGTTCGATAAAAAAATGTACCAAGTCAAAATGGTACTTATACAATCCCTTCTTTTAAAAACAGAATATTTTATTGATTTCTGTTTTTACTCCCCCCCCCCTCCCCTATCCCATCCCATTTTTTTTCTTTTACTAATAGGCCTATGTGAATTTGAACCCCTAAAATTACTTCCTTATACACGACCTTATTACAGTACTATTTTCTGCAAATTCATAAATCACTGAAATTGTGCTCTTTTCAAGACAACTTCTAACTAGTACAGCCTGTAAGTTTATTTTCTTCTTTTCCTAGATGAAACGAATAAAATTAAGAATGAATTCTGGTGAGGCAAATTAATTTTCAAATCACTGAACTCAAAAAGAAGTCAGAATTGTGAATTGCACCGCGCCACCATTGTATTATTTATAGGTTGCGACATGATGGTGCGCTGGCCTGGAGGTAGTGGTGCTTCGGTGTATTGTAAATAGCTTGGCAGTGGCGGGCACTTGTCAAGATACAGACACCTGCTTTGCCATTTCCATTATCCTTTCCGTTTTTATTTGGGCATTTACATTCTTGGTTTGTTTCGTGGTAGCAGGGGTCTAGAATGGAAGCCTTTGGATATTTCCCTATCACATTCTATATAGTCAGCCCCACACAATAGCTTTTTGACCCACTTAACGTTAACCTAGAAAGTTGAAAGACGTTTCGTTGGAAAGCTAGTGAAGAATAATACATCAGTATCTTATGGGTTTTTTCATACACTGCAGACAGAACTTGCAGTTCAAATGTCAAAATCCGTTATGAAATTGGAGTTGAATATTGTGTGAGGTTGACTATACAGAATGTGATAGGGAAATATGCTACCACGAAACAAACAAAGAACGTAAATGCCCTAATAAAAACAAAAAGGATAATGGAAATGGCAAAGCAGGTGTCTGTATCTTGACAAGCGGGCACTACTTGTAGTAATACATCATGCTTGTCACACAAGACTTATCACGAATAGAACATAAAATATTAATTTTCACCTTTTAAGCGTAACATTGAATGAGACACAGATCATGAAAAGATACTGTGCCTCATTCAGATTTACAGAGTAGTAAGTAGAAAATATGCGAAAAAGTAATTTCATAAATAAATACAAACACAAAGATACAAAGCCTTTTGAATTTTTCTAAAAGGATAAAATAAAAATCGAGTTAGCACTGACATCCTTTAAAAATATACACAGAGAGAAACAATGTAATCTTTAGCTTACTTACCCCTTTCTTTTTGAAATCAGTTGCTTCTTGTTTGTCTGTAACAATTTCCTTGAGGTTTACAATGTTCGGATGATTTAACTGACGAAGAATCTTAATTTCTCGAACAGCAGTGATGGGAAATCCCTCTTTCTCATTTTCTAAACGTACTTTCTTCAAAGCGGACAATTCAACTGTAACAAAAATTTCACGTGTTACATTTTCACTTGATGCTTTTGAATCATTCAAAACTTCAAAGCTCTGCATGAACTTTAGACAAACCATGTTCATAATTGAGCATGTCTACTAAATTAGTTGTTTTTAAATCTCAATTGTTTAATTACCATCTCCATCATTATATTTGATTTTCCATTTCTTATAATTTAACTCTTTAACTGGCTATCCTGTCTACAAATGCAAATGAGTTCACTTTGCTGTCTTGCTGTTACCCCTCCCACCTTTCAACACATAAATGTTCTGGTGACATGTTTCAATAAGAGATGGAGTGAAGAACTACTGCAACGCTCACTTTCGGTTTTGCAGAGGTTTATTTTTTTCGTCACAACATCAACTAATTTCAGGGTTGTGATTATTTTCCCCAGCCCAAAAAAACCCACTGGGTTTTATTGGGCCGGGCCCACCTTAAAAAACCCATACAAAAAACCCACCAGGGTTTTTTTTAAAAATAAAGGTAGTAATTGAATAATCGAGTACTGTAATTGTTATTTCTTAAACAATTTTTACAATTCAGACAAATATTATAATTTTATGTTATAAATTTTAAACCTTGATACACTCTGTCGCCTGTCAATCATGCTTGCAAACAAAAGAAGTTAATAAATGTAGATATGTTTTTATATATTTATAACCCTTGTACTATTTTCTATTTTAATTTTATTTTTACTTATTTTTTTATATTCTTTACTATTTTTCTATTTTAATTTAGGGCCTACTCCTTTTTATAATAAATTTCATTATTGAAAAAGTTACACACGTAGACCGTTAGGCCTATTTATGTAAATAAATATTTTTACAATTTTAATTATTTGCATATATTAAATTATTAATATTAATAATAAATTAAGGAAACCTGAATACCGGTATATAAAAAAATACTTCTAAAATATTCCTAAACCCGGGTTTTTCACAACCCTGGACAGGATGCACCTCAAATTGAGACCTTCACCTGCTTTAGAGTTTATTTGTTAAACCTTTCCAGAACCTTTTCAAGACACATATTTCAGAAGACGTTGTAAAAGCAAGTGATCGTGTTGAAGATGTACAAGTTGATACATCAAATATATGCAACAAATTTAAATTCTTTGAAACATATAAAGAACCAGAAAAAGAACGGAGAAAGTTCCGTTTTACACCACCAAGGGAGGGCCAAGTGCAGGTTCGATCATAATCACTTGTGCCGTGTGGTTTGATCACCCTAATACTGTATATTTTTAACAGCATTTGATTTGATTTGTCTAGAGTGGTTGTTTTGTATATTTGAGATGGAAGTTTTCTTTTCTGCCTTGTTTTTAAATTTATTTAATTGCCGTAACGTGGTTTGCCATTTGCTAAAGAAATTTAAATTAAATTGCCGTGGTTTTTATTAAAGAGAAACTTTTAAATGTGGCACTTCCAAACTGTTGGTGCACAATGTAAAATTTGACAATGTTGATATTATATCGAAAGCTTTGGAACTACTTTTCGTTTTATTTTGTGGTGTTTTGAACTCCCTTCAAAAAATGGTAATTACAAAATTATGTTATTTTCTTCAATTGAAATTGACATTGTAAAATTTTGTGTTTGTGTTGCACAAGTACAGTTCTATGGAACTATTATTAACCAGGTGAAAACTTCCAACTTTCATTATTAGCTAATTGTGTTTATAATATGGCATGATGCCATGCTTGTGACATAACCATGTTGTTGTTATTACTGGTTTGTAAAATTTGAATCTAATTGAATGATAATTAATCCACATTAAAATGACAGAGGATCTGTAAGTCTGTCCAACCTCAATTCATGTTTTTTTTTTTTTAGATAAGAACATTTTGCTTAGTTTTCATTGTAATGTAGGTAGATTTCTTGTAAGAAAAAGTATCATCAACTACATAAAAAAATAGTTTTTTCTGTATATAACCTTATGAAGTTTTAGAAGTAATAATCTGTAATATTATTGTAGATGTGATTTATCCTATGATGTATTATTTCCATTGGCTACAAATAATAATTTTAACAAAAATATGTACGGTAGCCTAGATCTACTGGTAGGCTGAATTAAGTAACGGATCGTAGATAGAAATACTGGTACACCTAGCTTAACTTAAAAAAAAACTCATATTAAGAAAAAGTTAAATCTTTCTGAAATACCGGTACCATAATTATATAGACTAACCTACTTTATTTCAGCACTAAAATCTGAAACTACGATTTTATGATAATATAGTAACACATGTTATAGGCCTATATGGTTTTGTGTAGCCTACATCATGCAGAAACGAGTGCTACAGACTCTGCTTAATTCAATTTTGAAGGAACTTACAGCTCCTCTATAATATTGCTAAGTAATACATACTGTATCATAGTTGACATATTTAACACTGTACCATATACAGTCTCCATCAATATTAATCTGAGATTTGTTTTTGTTTTTAGGAAAATGTTCCTGACCAAGAGGTATATCGTGATCCAAGTATTGTTCGTTCTGATGATCGAGTAGAAGAAGTAATTCGTAGTAATACAACAACCAAAGTGCTTTCAATGTTCAGACAGATGGAGGAAGCAAGAAAAGAGGATGTAATAGATGGTAAGAGGCTGCCGTTTTTATGATTATCACAGAGTACTAGGTCTGTGTGATAAGAAATTATTTTTATGTGAAAGAAGGTAAAATATATAAAGTTTTCTAAGGGCAACTAAAAAAATAAAAGGAACAAACAAAAACTGTTGTAAGAAATAGAAAACTAGTCGAAGATATAATTTTGACGATGGCTAAGTCTTCTTAATTTTATTCTAGACCTGAGGAGGGGTTGGTTGCTGTAGTGTGGCCCCCATAGGGAATATTGCCATTTAAAAAAATAGTAAAATGTTTTTTTAACAAGCTACGGTAACCTCAAGTGATCTAACCTTACCCGACCTAACCTAAAAATCGTGGGGGACCTGATTTAGTGAAGGTGCCCCTGAGGAGTAAAGATTAAATATTCCTGACTAGTTTTGCATTGTTGAGAATTAGATGATATTTGTTACCGTAGTCTACTTTGATTGTTTATATGAAATGTGGTTTTCAGTAGCAACTACCATTGTCATCAAGTATTTTTTTAGAGTTTTGTTTCATGTATGTAGACTTCCATAAGTACATCTTTATATAAATGAAACTATCAGCAGATGATAAGTTACTCTATTTGTAACATTAGACTCTTGAAATAAGGTTCTTATGAGGTTAATTTTGTTTTTGATTAAGTTGTTCGTATTAAAAGCTACTGAATATTATATTTCTAACAGGCAACTGCCACTTAAGAGCCACTCCAAAGACAAAATTTTTTTGTGATATTTTATCCTCCGTTCCCGAGTTATGAATGTCTGAAAATGGTGATGACGTCATAAGGCTACAAAATAAAAATATTGAAAACTCTTCCCCCCATTATATATATGTATGAATCAAAAAAATATTAGTAAGTACAGCTATTTTTTTCCACTACTTTAAAAAAAAAGAATCAGCATATTATGATAAACCGTTATTGAGATATTAATTTAGCCTAAATAGTTTTGATGATGTCATAAGGGTAGACATACGGTACAATGAAG
>JAQFYR010001206.1:0-10524 GCA_034694985.1 Campodea silvestrii
CTTCACAAAACAATGCACAAACCTGTTTCAGTGTAAGAACACCATCATTAGTATGATAACAAAACAGGAAGATGAATTTATTAATTTTAAAATTCAAAGTTAGTTTTCTAACTATAACTAACTATGGAACTATGAACTAGTAAATTGTTATTAAAAAGACCAAATTCTTGTTTATCAAAGTTCTGAGACATAGCGGAGTTTTAAATTAACATCTATTTCAATTATATTCATTTGACATTTCGTATATAACCGTTACAATCTGGATATTGAGCGAAATTAAAAACCATCATTTTTCTAAATATATTGTGGCAACTGTAACAGAGAAATTCGAGATTTCAAAAAAGTGTTTTTACGTTAGACGAGTCTTATAAACTCTGTTATTTTTCAGAATTTCATTAAACAAGTTTTGAATAGACAATATAGTTGGAGGGCCCCTTAATGCCGGTAAAAGATTTTTCAAGAGTTGTTTTTAGTTGGCCTATTTTCTAGTTTTTACACCAATGAGCGGTTGAGAGGGTCGCATGTATGAACAAAAGTAAATGCTTTTATTTCTTTTCGGAGATTTAGTGCATATTCTTGATTAAATAAGTATTTGGATCTTCACCACTTCGATTCAAACAGTTCATTTCCAGACGTTTCACATTTAATAGTGATAAAGGCTTCCTCGGTGGAAAGTATGAAATGACTAACAAAAAAATACATTTCAAATCAATACAGAAGGAAACAAAGGAAATTACAATCACAAACAATCATATGATAAATTTTAAATTAACTTAAAGAACCAATAGTTTTGACCTAAACAAATTTTGCATGCCATTTTTCAGGAGTGGTCCTTAAGTTAATTTAAAACTTATTATATATTTGTATGTGACTGTAATTCCCTTTGTTTTCTTCTGTATTAATTTGAAATGTAATTTTTGTTAAATATTTGTAATTTCCATTGAGGAAGCCTTTATCATTATTAAAGGTGAAATGTCTGGATATTATCTGTTTCATTTAAAGTGGTGAAGAATGATGATCCAAATACTTATTTAGTAAATGCCTTCACTTCAAGTAAACATTTGAATCCCCGTAATAAATGCTGATACTTACAAAATTGTGAAGCAAATCCTTTATTTTGTTGAAACCAGTTGCACACTGCAATTTTCTGTTATTTGCCTCAAATTTAAAAAAAAGTATTGATGTTTACAGTACTTGTGAAGTGAAAAACAAATGCACAAATGGGGCAGATTATGTTTGTAATGTGGCACATTTGTTTTGTAGAGCATAAGGTTATTCAGCTTCTGAGTTGAAAATTTTCTGTAAAACTATTCAAGAAAAAATGGCTTCTTTTACCTCTTACTTTGAAGTAAATGTTTATTTTACGCATACAGCTAAAACCCAGTTGTCTACTGAGTGTTTGTCCTTAAATCCATCTATATTTTATATTATCCTTCACATAACTGTATTTATTAAAATTCAAACTAACAAATCTACAAAATGTTCCATTAAAAACTGAATGTTTTAATTACCTCCTAAGGCAACCTTACACCAATTCCACAGAATATTTTTTTTTATCAATGTAAACACTTTGAAAAAGTATTCCTTTCGCAAAACTCCCTCTTGCAATTTATATCTCTTTTCGTTTTAACTAATTAGTGTAGACATTTTCCCCCTAATTAGGAAAAAATATGAAATTCTTTCCTTAAAACCTTCCTTTTAGAGGGAAAAGGCAGAGAGAGAAAAATAACAACTCTTTGAAAATATGAAACAATAGGAGGAAAAATAGAAGTCATAATTAGTTTGGTTTTTGTGTGAAAGATTAAAATTTCGGAAAATATGCTTTTGAAAGTTTAATGGAATCAAAATATTAAAGAGTGAATGTGTGAAATGAATTCGGAGTATGCTTTGAATGACAGGGAAAGTGACTTTGTGCTTTTTGATGGCAGTTTATATTGTGCTATTTTTCATTATTATGACACGTGAATATAAATAAGAGGTAAAGAGGAGATTAGTTTCCAATTCATTAAGAGTGGAGATCGGATTGTATTTTTGAGTTTTTAAAGTGAGCTTTGGGTTTTTGGATGAAGCTTCTTTGAAGAGACGGCCAGTCTATTATATTCCATTCCATTGAACGTTTTGAGCATAACCGTTTCAAAATCTAAATGATAAAAAAGCTATTATTGGAAATTAATCATATTAGATTAGTCCAGAAAGTATGGCTGATAAGTCCTAAAGGGACGAAACTGTTATACCATACCAATTTTGTTTATACAAAACTCCGTTAGACAAACATACTTAAAGAATATAATTAATTTGATTCAATATTATCGAATACACACAACATTGTTAATACACACGTTCCAAAGAACACCCAAGAACACCATCTAAACTCTTCTCCATTATCCCTAAAACCCAAAGACCGCTTCTTTCCCACTCACAAATCAGTTTTACTGCAAATGAAATAAAGCAACCTATACTATTCTCAATGGGAAACTCTTCTGTTTTTCTGCTGTGGTCAGTCTCCCCGCTCTCTACTGTACGTCGTCTGCTATTTCTATACCGTCCTCTGCTATTTCCAAAGTATTCACTTTGTGACGTATATTAGAAAGAAGGATTTGCTAGATTTTCTGCTCAAGAAGACACGACGAAAATAGGAGGATTTGGGTGGATTTGTCAAAAGTTGCAAAATAGTCAGCACTCGCTCGGCGCGGTTACCTCAGGGAGTATAAGGGGATATGGTGATTTGTGTTTTTCGTTTCAGATGGGTATTGTTTATGTCCAGTGTGTTGGTTTTTTATTAGATTTATTTCGATGTTGAGTTGCTTTGTTAGTAATGTTGCTTGCGTTCAGAAATGGTATAAGAAAGATTAGGTTGAAATAGAGTTTGTCAGAGAACTTCATGGAAGTGTAATGTGTAATACACTGGTTTTGATGATAATTGGTAGTTAGTTAAAGTTAAGGCTTCGGATCATGAAGTAGTGAATAATAGCGTCCTCTGTATGAGTGTTTATGTGGGGAAAAATACTGAAAAAATTTAAAGTGATGCATTAGCCATTAGTGTAGTCAAATATTTGGATGAAAAGATGTGGCTTTTCTCCAAAAGGTTGGTCACGAGTGACAGATACTCTTATTTCAACCAATTGCGACTGCATTAACACCCACGAAATTGTTTGTAACACTGTGAGTTTAATCTCCAATCATATACGTTCGTAGCAAATTTATAACCAATGAAATATACTGATTAATCTTCAAAATGGATATTGGGAATAAAACTGGCATTTTAATCACATGGTTTGATGTAGTTCTCCAGCCCAGAAACGGCTTAAACGTTCCCTTTAGGAATAAAATATTTCTGATTTAAACTCAAATTAGGATTTTTAAAGTGTAAAGGTTGATAAAGTCTGCAAAGACAACAAAAATTTCCACAGTACAATACATTGTGACCATGTTTAAGGGACTTTACATTTAAATTTCATTTTCTGTCATGAATTGAAAAAGTTTGTGGATTTTTAAAACTTGTTTTTATATAATTCAGAACCTTTCGAAATTTTAAAACCTAATCTTCTCTTTCAAGCGAATTTTTATTTTTGACAATGACTTGTAGTCTGTACTATTGTAACCAACTACGAGGAATACATCTATTATTTCGACTGTCTATAACAACAGGACCACAATTACGGCTACGAGTACTGAAAAGTTGTACTGAGAATTACTGCAACGATTTTAATGCAATACATTCATTGACTGGATTATTCAGAAATTATTGAATGGTTATAGTGCAGGTTCAGAAACACAACAGAAAGATCATAAAATGTATTAATCAAACCTAACCTCATCACCAATCACTTATTCGCAACAACTTACGTCATAAATGTTATTTACAACTTAAAAAAGTGTTTTTCATGGTGGTAACCCTTGAACAGCACTGAAAACAGGGTTTTCTTACTATGAAAAGACTAGAGAGGTGGTTATAAAAATTCTGAAAAGTAGGAGTATTTTTTAAATTGAATGTACCATAAGTACGTTCTCTTGATATTTTGATTTTTTTGCTTATAGTAATAAAAACCATACCCATTTATAGCAATGGTGACTGTTATGTACAGAAAAATTGAAATTTCAATAGAGATAGTTACAGTATGCACAATTTAAAATTTCCCTTATTTTCCAGAATTTTTATGAACCCATGTTTGGCCATTTTATAGAACAAAAGCTCCCTGTTACAGTGCCGGCTCTCCAGATGACTCTCAAACGTCTAGAAGACACACAATGGATTATCAGTCTACATAAATACACTACCAAGTAGTCACAGCAATAGAGAAGTACCAAAAATTCTCCATTTAAACTCAAACAGAACTAGGCTCACTGGAAAAGAAATCATTTAACACCAACACTAGTACTCCCCCATATAAACTTAGTCTGTCTGTGAACCCTTTTGTTTCACCCACAAATTGAAATTAGACCAACTGAAATCTTTTTACAAACTTCCTGCTTTTTTTTCTATACCCTTTATCCCCCCACATCAGATTTGATGTATACAAAACCCGGATTTATCCTCTGTCTGTACAAAGCGTCCCTTTTTGACCATTCCTCTCGCTCGGCGTCAGCACTGTAGGCATTTCTTTATTAATTAATCCTGTTTTCCCGCGCGACGATCCTGGTGTTAGGAAAGAGCATTAAAAATTCCCTTTTAGGTTCAAATATTCCCATCGCAGTTTCCCTATAAATGAAAGAAAATTAAATTAGGTGCTTGTGTACATTTACATTTCTATGCTGCTAGGTAGTATATGGATGTGTACTGGGGACATGTACAGGGTAAGACAGGGGCGGATTGTCATGTGGGATGCAAGCGGGACATCCAACAGTTTCGCTTTCCGCATGAGTTGTTTTGGTTTCATAGAAATTAATGCACTAGATAACTCCAGGCAAATGTAATACAAAGGCAAAGGTGGATTCAGTATTTAAGCTAGTCGCACACCACGTCGGATTGGATTGGATCGGAACGGAATTTTCTTTAACATGGGGTTAAATGAAAAATTCCGTTCCGTGTCGATCCGATCCGACGTAATGTACAGTCTTTCACCTATATGAATGCATACAATATGTTTTGTTCGTTTCCGATCCGATCCGACGTAGTAGGTGAGTAACTTTAGAAGGCACAAACACAGGTGTTGGTAAAACACATATCACAAACCAAAGAGTAGCGAGTGAGTAAATATGCCCGGGTTCTCCAACCAAAAAGAGAAGATTAAATTAGAATTAAATTTGACTTAAGATTTTAGTTCCATTTGATTACATGGGATTCAAATCTCACGTTAAATTTAATTTAAGTTTAACTTTCCATTTTTTGTTGGTGCAACCGGGCATAAGAGGACCGAATTCTAAAGTAGTGCTCGGAAACTGCGTAATGTCTCTCCTACAGTACAGTACCAATTTGTGAAGTGGCATATCCCTGAAGTAACAGGTAGTTTGATATGCATGAAATCATGTTGGTTGTTTATTTTAGCAAAAACTCAAAAAGATATACAGCGCTGTCTTCTGAAAAATAATGTAAAAGTACTTTTGTTTGCATTTTACGTTTTTAATAAATGTAAATGTTAGATTAAATAGAAACACTCCAAATAAAAGCGATAATACTAATGGGACGTGTCGCTACTAGGCGTGCTATTGGAAACCTTTTTTTCCTTTTTCGTAAATTCGGCCGTCTGATCGTTCACTTATCTTTAGCTACAAATAAGATATTGAAAAAAGCATCATCTGAATGGAATGCCCATAAGCTGAACGTAATCTTTGTATAGTGTTTAGTAATATTACGAGGTTACAGAATAAATAATGTATTAAAAATTATAATCGAAAATTCGAAATACTTGTACACACAATCGTTTAAACATATTTTTCCTAGCAGCGAATTTTATGAAATTCGAGTTGGAATTTGCGCTAGTTTTCCAGATTCACTCGCAATCAACTAAAATAAAAAACAAAGATTAATATGTTGATTTGATTATAGAAGTTAATACTTTGAGCTAAATAGTCGTACAAAATATAATATTAGTTGTCAATCAAATTTCGAAAAGAAAAGTAAAAAAAAAAAAAAAAAATCAATGTCTGAATGTTCACGGTTTGGATTTGGGAGGGTTTTTATAAAGTGCATAAAATAAAGTGGAGACGATTTTGGTCTAGTGAAGCATAATTTTCAATCTACAGGACGGATATAATTATGCGCTGTTGATATACTATTTCCAAACTTTTCTGATACTTTCGGTACATAGCCCTGTGTAAGATGATAACCCGAAAATACAGCGCGAACAATTCAGTCTAACACGAAAATTCGGTGGGTACTCCACTTGCAATAACTAAAGTTTAGCGCGGGATATTTAACTTGCAAAAATTCAGCGAAGTATCTAACATTGAATTTGAGGCCTACACAGACATACATCACCAATCCGCCCCCTGTTCAAACATACACAACTCAGTGAATTTAGAATCGTAGAATTTCGTAAATAATTTGTTGGTTTTCTGCCACAGCATCACAAGGCATAGATGAGAGAATATCTTCAGTACTTGAGGTTAACGCTTCGTGAGGCATTTGCATTAAAAAATGTGTTTGAGCTTTCTACTCCCAGCCATGCTTCTAAATTATTCGACATTCTTTGCTTATGAAATGCCAGGGAGGATTTTTTTGATGCTGAGAGTGAAAGATTTTAGGTTGGGATGAATGCGAAGTTTATTTCTGTTTTATTGAGAGCTGATGCTGCAAGTCAGCAAGTGGGAAGTTCTGGGAAAGGGGTTGGATTTTCATCGTTTGGAAATGAGCTTTTTTTTTTTATCTGATTCAGTTCATGACAAAAGTGAGATCGAAAATACAGACGTATAGGTTTTAACTAAGGAAACCATTCGCGATGCCACAGTCCGAACACGCTATCTGGTGAGAGTTTTTGCAAACACTCGTTAACAGTTTAGCTCGTATTTCTTACCTGCGGTACATTGGGTGAATGATGGAAAATGATGAAAATGAAACTCCTATTGAGAATGTATTGTTGTGCCCCACAATGCAAACCGAAAGGGACACTGGCATTTCCACAATGGCTATGTACTATTACGATCTTTTATCAGTCATCCATCCTCCATGATGGGATTATGGGAAGCGATCGCAGCGCCACCTATAGGACGTTGACATCCCGAATATTCATAAATTCCGTCTCGAAGGACGTATACAACTATACATCTAGTTTCGCGATCTCCATACAGCGAATCTCGATATAGCCTCTTTCAAAAATTAAGAACTTTCCTTTTTTGTTTGCTATCTTCCACATTTCACAGCTATTCACTCTACTTACTACTATTTTATTACATTTGACTTTTTGTTACATTCTTATAATTATCCGTGTCGGTAACGACGGAATCACTTATGCAATGAAGATACAGTATCAGTCACTGTCGCTTGCTTTAGCCACTGTAGCTGCTTGATTAAAGCGATTGATTAGTAATCGGGAGATACTGGGTTCGATTCCCACCAGTTGGTGATTTTTTCTTTGACTTAGATTGACCGTCAACTCTTGATCTTACAGTGTGTATTGTGGAATTCTCTTTAAATGCTAGTATGTTTCAGACTTCACCAAGACCGTAGATACAACTTTGCTAAGGGAGGGGTTTGTGTGACGGTTTCAGAAAATCAAGCTTGCAATTTATATATGTAAAACCCGTGCGGGGCGAGGACCGGAATTTTTTCATGCTTTTGGTCAAAGTATGTTATTTTTACGGCAGTTTATAGAATTTTTTCATAATAATCCTAATTTTCTTCCCTTTTTTTCTTTTATTTTTTTTACTAAAAAATAATCACGATCTTTTCTTATTCTTTTTGGAATTTTCTCTTAAACCATGTAGTAAAATGTTTCCAATCTTAGCCACCAATACTGTAGGGCGCTTTGGTACTCTAAATAGTCACAAATAACACACGATCGTTTTTCCAAAAAACTAATATTACTTTTAAACACGAAAACAGTCACGCACAAATGTAACTACAAGCAAATATAAAAACAATCTACTTCATTACAAAAAAATCCTCTATACCTATATAATACGTGCTAATACCCACACAGCTTAATATACAAGCCCAGTTATAACCCAAAAACATGAGACAATTGAACACGCTTCATTATCGGATAACTAAACATATATCATCCCAGTTTGTATACTACAGTAACTATATAATAGTATTAATTAACCACATTATCATCATATATACAAGTGCCTATTATCAGTTATTACTATTGAACCACAACACATACCTTTTATGTGGAGAATGAACTTAAATAATGGAGAAGGGGTCGGATTCCAAATGAATGTTGTGTTAGTTATTGTAATTACTGCACTGATTATTATGATTATTATTATTATTGTGAGTTGGTGCTGTGTTAATGTTTGGAATCGTTTTGTTTTGAATAAAGTTTTGGGAGTAATTATAATTTTGTTTTGTGGATGATACGTGTTATTAGTTTGTTTTGTTTTCGATGTTATAGTTTTGTTTGTCCTATTAGGTAGGATTTTTAGGTGATTAGCAGGAAGTGAAAGTTGATTTTTGCAGTGAAAGTTGGTCTCCATTGATTTTGCTAGGTGATCTTGAAAAATGTGCAGGGGGGAGAGGTTTATCTAATTTTTGTAAAATCTTAAAGAGTTTTGCTATTTCTTCTTTCATGGTTTTGTTTTCTTACACAAAAATCCAGGGGGGAGGGTATCTACCAAGACGCTGATCAAAGTCAAACAGTAGTAATTCATATATCCTTGCGCAGTATAGTGGTTGATTCTAAAGATGGAGTAGGTAGTTAATTAATTATAAAATAGTTTGCGGTAAAGAAAAATCAAAATTCTACTGTGGCTGAATGGGCAAGGTGCCTGACGGATATCGGAAGGTGCTGGGTTCGATTCCCACAGGTGGATGATTTTTTCTTTGTCTTGAATTATTCTTTGATTTATTGCAAAGGTGCCTGTAGTGTATACATTTACTGTTTAATACTGACAAAAATTTATCCCTATAACTTACACACCCATAACCAGAAAAACGTACATTTCTCGCGATTCTTCTACTAGATTCGACCACCCGAATTCCAATAAGTTACAAGAGACACCATTTTAAAGCCCCAACTTAACTTAATCCAAACTTTACGACAATCTATTTAAATTTACCACAGAAAACAAATAACTACAAACAACAACACCCCATCAACTGTACTAACCAAAACAAATGAACATTAAAACCCTCCCTCCCCCCCACACACCCTCACCAATACTAGGAGTGACGTCACATCGGGAGGGAGTGGGTTTCCTGATGACTTGATTGTATGTGATTTGAAGTGTTGCTGAGTACATCAATCTCTGTCCGAGTGAGAGAAAAGTGTGAGAAGGAAGAAGGACGAAATAGATGAGAGAAACAAAAGAAAGAGACAATGAAGAAGAAATACTTTACTTTCTTTCTTTCACACATCACACGCCCGGGTGGGGTGTGGGGTGTGGGGGTGGGAAGAAAATCTGAGAAAGGGTGTGAGCTGAGGGGATTAAGCCGTTCTTCCGGGTTAATGTTTAGGGTTTGTGGGATTTATTGGGTTTTGTTTTTGATAGGTTTTGGTTTGAAATTAAAAGATGTGATTTATTTGCTTTGTTTATTGGTGGAGGGAGAATATTGGAGTTTTATTATCTTTGATTTACCATTTTTTCTTTACTTCAATCTATGATTATCTTTAGCCCTATTTCAGATCATTGACCTCGGTTACGACTGGTTTGTTCGAATATGACGTCACGGTAGTTTGAAGAGAAACACTCCTGTCCGAATTAGTTCAAATAATTTTGACCATTTATAGTTTAGTATGTTTTACTTTACTTCCGGTTTAATCTGGTGTTTGTGGTTTATGTTAAATTTGAATCTGCGAAACAGACTCCTCACCTTAGCAAACAGTTACTAAACAATCGAAAAAGTCACCTTTTTAACAATTTAAAATCAGTTTGTAAATTAATCATTTAATCAAACTCAAACACCTCGCCAAGCAGATTGACTTTAGTTTGACCAAGTCTAAATCAAGTTAAGATTTAAAGCACATTGTTTACAGACCAGACTTGAACAGAAACGCTATGGTAACGAAACTAACGAACTGGTCGGGATCTAAAATAGGGAACATTCCATTTGCGCCAAACCAGAGCACATTTGCGTCGAGCCATAGCCATGGCCGCCCGCAGAGAAAAGTTCAGGAGGGGGCAATAATATATTAGAGGGCGGGGCGGAGCGAGGGCGAAAATGTTTTGCGTTTTTAATGAGGAAAAGAGTAGTTTTTAAGGGATTTTTTTTTGCAAAATAATGATATGAAACTGCGAAGTAGAGAAAATTGAAGGTCCGAGCGGAGCGAGGTCGAAATTTTATCAGTTTTTTAGGCAAAAACGGTATTTTTAATGGGTTTCTGCCTAAAAATTGAGAATTTTCACCAATTTTTCTCCTTTTTCTTTCAATTTTTCTTAGCTTTTTTAGTTGTCCAAAAGTCCAGGGGGGGGGGGGGGGGG
>JAQFYR010001207.1:0-10522 GCA_034694985.1 Campodea silvestrii
GTAGCCCAATTTACAACCCCCCCCCCCCCATGGGCGTCATTTTCACCCTTGACGTGCAAAACCTGGCGCAGATACTGACGAAATCCCCTCCCGAACCTCAAAGGAAATTACGCCACTGAGCACAGCATGTGTTTTTAAAAGTGCACGGAGTGTTTGATAAGGTGCATTTACTATTGTAAAATATGTGCATCACCCATCACCATGCAAATCTATAGATACGCGGAAAGGAAACAACAACATAAAATTCAAATCGCTGAATGCCAATCTGCCATTCAAAACCTTCGGGGACACAAATAACTACAACTTAAACGCTGTGGTGAATCTGAATTACTAAATATATCTTCAGTGCAGCAGCATCAACTAAATATACATCTCAGAAGGAAACTTCACTACCAAAAAATGCGAATAAATCGCTCTTGAACCCCCCCCCCCTGACAAGCTGGAGTAGTGAAGCTGGAACTAATAACAGCTACTCTGTATACGGTGAATAAAAATTGCAGATTATAAAGTACCGATGCATGTGCAGCTACATCTAAATTTAAAAATAAAAGAAACCTGAACATAAAAATTAAGAATCACTGTTAAACTGCCCCTGGAAACCGGGGAAACAAAGTGAAACTGATAACAGCTACTTTCCTACGCTGGTGAACTTGAGTTTATTAAATACATCTGTAGTACAACAGCAGCATCATGTGAATATAAAACTACTAAAATAGCTTTATAGCAGTAAATAAATGTCACAAGATCGCAGTTGAACAGCCCCTGTAAAGTGTACGAGGAGTTCAGCCAGACTGTATATGCCTCAATATACAGTGTAATTTAAGATATCTAGGGAAAATTATGATCATTATGAAATAACAAAAATACCTTGTACTTTCCGGATTTCATACTACATCCCATTATATATTTGTAAAGAATCATGTTTCCATATACTATATTACTCCTACCCGATACAAAATATTCAGAAAAGCAGAAATTTTTTTTTTACACACAGTAAAAATCCTCAAGTTTATTTACAATAAATTTAAGAAAGTATCAATAAAAAAGTATGTATAAAAAAGCGAGAAAAAGAAGGAGAAAATGCTATAATTATTTAAAATAATCCAAACAACCGTGTTAAAACTAATTATTTTACTGAAACGCTTAACAAAATTCTCCGTAACTCGATCGGGCATTGATAGACTTCGACTTCGTTATTTTTATCGTTTCTGCCTTCCCGAAATTGGTAGATTTAACCACGACTGAGGGTCCTAAGCTATAGTGACCTGGATTTGCATTTGAAATGTGGTATCCGTATGCAATATCTATAAACCACCTAATTTATAGAGCTATATATGATAGCATTGAAATTCGAACCAAAATTTTAATCTCGCTTCCTCTGTCAAAAAGAAGTTACGACGTGCTGATTTTAGCTTTATCAACTTCGTTTGGCTCTGCTCTGTTCGAAACTTGGTTTACTACAGTCTTCGGAAATCCATCTCATCTTGAGTAGGCCTACATTCTGGCGTATTTTTTGATGATTCTGTTGAAAACTTTCTTCTATATATATTTCGTCTGTTGATACCTGGACTGTTGTCTCCATATATGTCTCCGTCGATAAATATATTGTCCGAATTGTCGAACTGCAAAGAAACTCACTGTATATTCCTTCTTCTTTAAGTTTTGTTTCCCTATTCTGAATTTTTTTCTATTATTATTGCAGCACGCACTCTTGAATTGGTGAATAAAAACTTCACTTTACGTATAAGAAAAGTTTACACACGTTGCATCGCTTGCTGTGTTTTATGTCGATTTACCGATTTCCAATGTCACTGCTATACATCAATTCACTCATCATACAAGTTACTAAATAGTAATATCGTTCCGCACTATTATATGCACACGTATTTTCTTAAGGTTAACCCTCATACATGCAAATGTATGCAAATTTCATTGTAAACCTCAGGTGCTGATACCAAGCTTCGGATATAAACGTACATTATTTATAGTACATAGATGCCGAGACCGTCTCTTATTACTAGCATATTAAACATTGCTAGATTTGCAGACCGTGAGCACTCATAGGAATTTTTGTTTTACTGACGGGTAACAGACGACTGACAAATGTGTAAATGCAATACAGAAACATTTTGTGTTAATGAATTTTTAGGTATATCATGCCAACAGAAAGTGTAGGAAAAATAGCAAATAAAGAAAGACTCAAACACGAATTTTCTAAGCACATGTTTGTTTTCCAGATTTTTTTATAAAACACTCAGATCACCATCGTAGTTTAATTATGCAAAATAATTGCATGAATACCTCGGTATTAATAATCTTATTTCACGACAAAATATACTTAACCAAATGTAAACACAATGTTATCATGTGGAGAAAGTATTTATAAACACACTGTGTACTATCAGTTATTTCAATTAACTGCGACTTGCAGGACTAATTTTATGACAGTATGAGTGCATCTTATAATAATATTATATAACTTCACTTATTCTTTTTCTTTTCAGGAATTCACATCATCAGTTTCTGAAATGGTTGCCGCCAATCGAAAGGAGATACCAGTATCCAAAATATTTCCAAGAGGAATGAACTATAACGTAAAATATGCCTAAATAAGTTAAGCAACTTCGTATTTTACGTATTTTGTTCTAAAAATTAAAAAAAAAAAAAAATCAGGTAGCAATTGTGAAACATAGCAAATTTAAATATATGAAAGACCCGTATTACGAATAACAAAAAGATGTGGATAATGCATATTTCCACATTTGCAGGCGTGCCCACAGAAAACGCTTTCTGCTATTCATTGTATCTTCAAATAACAGATTACAATTTATATTGAAAAACAGAAACATATCCTTTTGAAATAGAGGTATTTTTTATGTTCCATGCGGTGAGCAAACACTTTAAATAATATCCTTAAAAAAGCATTATTTCCGATTCAGAAAAATGGCGCTCATTTGTGCAACATGCAGTAAAACATTTCATTATTTACAGAAATTTAAATAACATGCAAAAACACACGCGGAAGGAAATACTTGCGATTGCAAAATTTGCAAAAAAAAATATATATTTAGTACATCAACCTCCCTCCCGAAATATAAGAGAATTCACACAAGCGAAAAAATGTTTACTTGCGAAAGTTGTGATAAGTCATTTTCGATTTTGTCTCAACTTAAACTTCATGCTCGTATACACACTGGAGAAAAACCATTTATTTGCACCGTTTGCAGTTCATCATTTACTGAAAAGGGGAATCTGAAACAACATATGAATATTCATACAGGGCAAAAGTCATTTAGTTGTGGTACATGTAACAAATCGTTCAGGACATCAAGTCATATGAAAAGCCATATGAAAACTCATACTGGTGAAAAACCATATTCTTGTGAGAAATGTGAAAAAACTATTTCCTCAATCAGGAACTTTACACCGCCACATGTTGATCCATACAGGAGAAAAACTCTTTAAATGTAATTTTTGCAACAATTCATTTAATAATTCGGGCAACCTCAACAAACATATTCTAAAACATATACGGGTGAAACTCCGTATTCCTGTAAGGAATGTAATAGAGCATTATTTTTCTCGATCGGGACATCTAAAACAACATATGAGAACCCATACTGGGGAAAATCCCTTTGATTGTGAAAAAATCATATGTTAACACATACAAAGGAAAAACATTACATTTGTGAAACGTGTAACAAGGCATTTATTGAATTGAGAACTCTGAGAAAACATCTGAAGACATATATGGGTTTAAAACTGCATTCATGTAATCAGTGTAACAAATCATTTCCATCATTATATTCCTTCAAACGGCATTTACTTTTACATTCTGGTGAAAAATAACATTGTTGTGAAATAATTATGTAATAAATCATTTAGGGAATTATACAGTATGAGAGAACAACTATTCAGACTATGCAGTAGCGGTTTTAATAAATTGAAAGAGTTCATGCTGCTGAGTGCTGAGTCAGAGGTTGAGGATGTGGTAAGCAGAGCGACACCACATGACTTTGAATTATAAAATGTGATTTGTACTTAGATAGGACCCGCCGGTGTGATACCATACAAGCAGTTATGAATAATGTTGTCATTAACTAATTATCGTTATTACTGCCACGAAAACGGAGATAAACGGTACCCAAAATCGGACTTTTCGTTCCTGTAAATATATTATAAAACTATTTCTGGTTGTTCATGTAAATCTAGGTTTACATATAAAATATAGCCACGTTTAACGAAACTTTGGTTTTATTAACATACAGAAAAAAAAAATTCAAAGTCGTTATTATATCAGCAAATTCATTTATTTTTAAAATTAAAGTGTTAACAAGTTTAAGCTTTTTTTCCGTTTGCCAAATAAATGCACTTCAGTTGAAACCAAATAATATTTTAAATAAGTTAAGTGAATATATTAATGAAAGTTTGTTTTTAGGCTAAATGCAATTTAATTTAGAAGCAATTTAAATTTACTACTTGTCAAATCATATCACTAAAAAAAAGAATCATTGATTAAAACGTTGATTTGGTCACTAGTAGGCTGCGAACTAAAGAAGCATATAGTGCTGGTTCTGGGTTCGAATCCCACTGCATTAACGTTTTTTTTTTTTTTTTAAATTGTTATATTTGCTCAAAATATCGTTTTAAATTAACTAAAAGTAATTTTATATTTATTAACGTAATTTTCGGACTGCGCAAAATATTATAACTATTAAAAAGTATTTATTCAAACTTGCGATGGTCCAGAGTTCGAATCCAAGAGGTATGTTCTTTTTTTTATTAGTTTATTGCTCTTTAAATATTATTTTATGCTAAATAAAATAGTATGGCACATTTTAACGTAATTTTCGAACTACATAAAAATTACAATTTTTAATATAATTATTTTAAATAGGTTTGTGGATACGCATGTGAGTTCTGTAGTCTAGTCATTGCTACATCAGTTTGCTGTGCATAAATTATTTATTGATTACTGTAATAAATTAGTTTTTATTTCTGAATAAGGGAAAAACGGTGAACGTTAAAAGAAACACAAAAATTGTGCAGGTAACATATTGGGTAACAAAAAATAGTTATACCGTATGGAATTAATTGATTGATTCGTGAATTTTATTTCAACATGTTTACAATTAAAAAGCAAAATTAAATTACACACTCGATTAAACATTGAACAATATATTTTTAGTGATTATCATTATGTGCTCCAATTTATCATTTATGACGGAATTAAATTTCCAGATTAAATTTTTAATTATTGCACTTACGTCGTTAGTATGAAATTCAATTATAGGCTAATTTAATCAAAATATTCATTACTCAACTATTCTAACTCGTTTTCACCCATTTATTAAAGTTTTAAATCAATTCGTGCAAATACATGCCCATCTCTAATAGAATACAAAACGTGAAATATTTTCAATGTGCTGCTCCGAACTCAGAGCATGAACTGAGCTCTGTTGTCGTGACGTCACTACCAAAAGGAGGAGCGGGGGGAACTTCTCCCTCTCTCTGCATGCTGATTTGAATTAGCGGTAGCAGAGATGTGCGCGACATTGGAAATGTGTTTGTGTGCTGTTTGCTGCACCATTTCAATTTTATTTGGTTTCTAATCTATTTTAAGCACTGTAATATTGTAAATTATGTAAGAAAATGGGAAAATACAGAAGAAAATATAATATTCATTTTTGTTGTGTTTCTATATTATAAATAAGGTATTTAAGAAAATTTGGGAACCAAAATTTTACTTCATGCTCAGCATGACAAGCATGATCCCCAAAGCCGCCACTGATACAAAGAACGACTATTCATACAAAAGAGAAAAGGTACGTTTGTCAAACTTGTAAACAGCCATTTCGTTATTATAAAGCTCTCAAGGGACATTTGAAAATCCACTTAAATTTAAATTAAATAAATGCTTTACAATGTATAACTAAGATAATATGAATGAATATCCATGTATCCAAATCATTGAAGGGTGTTAATGGCTAATCTGTGAAAATGAGAAAATTAATAACTCTTCTTGATATTTGTAATTGATTGATTCAATTACTAAGTATTTTGAGAGCTTTACCAAAACCACAATTGTATACCTTAATAATAATTGTTGTGTTTTACGATACCCTTTTTTTGCTTATCATTTCATTTTACAAATGTATGTCACATTTTCGATTATTTCGATGTTATAACAAATTTGAGAGAACTGTGAATTTAAAGCAATGAAATGAATTATTACTTATATATTGCTAATTATAGATTATATTTGTGAAAATATAAAAAAATGCAGGAATGATGTGAGAAAAAAATAATTTGTATAATTTATTATATACTTGTCTTAATAAATAATTTATTTGTCTTCAATTGTTGTTTAGTTAATGTAACGAAGCCTGTTGATAACAAACCGTAATTTACTACATTAATAAATAGGAATCACTACAGAATTTGCTTTATTTTGAATACATCTCAGGATATACTGATGCAAATCACTTGAATAATTATGTGCTTGTTATTTGAAAGCAGACATTATAAATGAAATTCAAAGTATTAGGTTCTTAAAAAAAATATATATCTACAGCTACTAAAATTTTCCAATTTTAGACCAATTTTAGTTTAAATAATTTAAATTTAAACGAATTTAATTAATTTAATTAATTTAAAATTTAAATCTTTAAAAAACGGAGAAAGTGCAGGGGCAAAATTGAGTGAGCGTATAAAATAGATAAATTTATTTGGTATGGTAGTTCATGAATCATGATATATTATAGGCACATACCGCATCTAGCTAAACTTAGGACGGGTATTATAAAGAAAATGTTGAAGGGAAAGGTACAGGAAATAACGGTATATGATTATCATTAGCCAAGTGTTTTATTTTAATAATTAATATGACTTCATTTCGTTCAATTTCCTTTCTGTTTGATCCAATTTTTAGATTATCTATTGATTACATGGAATGTTTTAAGGGATAAGTAATTTCAGGGTAACTGAATGCACTCATTTTGAGAATAGTACCGTTTTCAGCCAGATTTGCAATGCATTTATTTTTGATAAATGAACAGTTATGTGCGTTTGTTTTTAATGGTACGAAATATTACAGATATAGAATCTTAACCTGATGCGCACTTCTAAATAGTAATTCGTGGTGTATCCACTGCCTATTCTGAAGACGCCGGTGGGAACAGGAACACATGTACACATCACCAGGGATGGAAACCAGTGACCTGAACAGAACGGGAGTGAATTTTCTTACCTTTTTTTAATTTATTGTTTTACAGTTATTAGCACAGCGCTAAGGGGGATTTAGCTTCCCCCACCCCACTTGGGTAGTCGGAAATATGTTTCTTTTGTATCAACTATTTGCATATTTTTTGCTGAAAAAACTCAAAAGTTCACTCTCACTTCGTTCAGACAATCCTTTGTTTCTTCACACCATCCTTCGGCTCTTTCCCAATTCCCATAAACGGGCACGATGGATATATCCACACGTCAACAGCATGTTACTGTAAAACAATAATTATTTATACATTCCTTGCGCACTTTATTTGTCTTTCTGGAATTTAAAAGTAGTATGTTTTTGGAATTATAATTTATACATGACAATGTCTGCGAAAAGTGACCATTTTCTATTAATGAATAATGTATTCATTTTTTTTCTGAAATTTAAGGTAAATTTTTTGTTCTATTTAAATACATTGATCTAAACGAATTTTCACATTTCTACCAGCACATTAAAAAAAGTCGTGAAACGATATCAACTGTATTTAATAGAAAGGAACTGATAATAAGTTATTTTATTCAATTTTTCATGCGGTTGAAAGTTGAAAAGTTGAATCTTTCGGGAATTTTTTTCATACATTTTCAAGTTCGTAAATTGAAGTAGATTAATATCAAAATTAAAACGTATTGACAATCATTAAGAATTGAAATTTTTGAATATATTTCCGATTATGCATTAACCAATTAAGTAGGAAAATCACTGTGAATGAAAGAGTATCAGGAAATTAAATATAACGAATACGTGATTTAAAATGGGACAAACTCATTTAGTTTGGACTTCATATTTTATAAATGTTGGGTTCGGAATTGGGGGATACAGTGACACGGCTTCCGGATTTAAAATAATTTATTCATATTTATCTTTTGATTTTTTCACACGTATCGCAACCAAACGAATGACCTGATTTTCTTGTATTTGTGTGATTAATAATATGCATATGTATTTTATATCGCTAAAATTAGCGTTCACACCCCTATATATTCGGGCCGATCTCAAAGGCTAAAGGAGTTCACTTGGCTCTGTCCTTGTTCACACCAAGGGGACGAGTTTCGGTTTTGAGATTGAAAAGTTATATAGGTGGACGCACTCACACGCATCGTAACTATCAATCCACAAGGTTAAGCTTATTCTTCCTCCATCATTCTTGTACCATATGATTACCAAGATCCTGGACCCTTTCTGGAACATGACATTGACCATTGGACCATCTTCACATCAAATGGCAAGGAGCAACAGAATAAAAAACGACGATCAAACGTTGGAGGTTAAAGTGTCTGCAGACAATTGACTTTAACCCCATCCCTAATCAAGAGCTTATGGTGACAAAAGCGGCAAGATTAATGATATGCGCAAAGAGCCAGCATGGTCATCTTTACGTACAAGGAGTGATATTTATATAGTTTTGGTGACTTAACTATATTTCACTGATTTGAAGTGAGTTAGGGGCATCACAAGATGTTAACTTGCTTTGCCTTTGGCTCGTCAGCTGTGACATAAAAAGACTGGTCACTGTGGACTCGATATACCACTAAAATCAACCCGTGATTTGCGTATATCACTCCTTCCTATCAAATACCCTCTCAAGGGGTACCGACGTGTAACTTATTCAAGTCAAAGTGACTTTTATATAAAATATGTTTACTAAATGCATAATACCTAGACAGTATCGCACCTAGAAATAATAACAAAATAACCATTACTAAATGCATAATACCTAGACAGTATCACACCTAGTAATAATAAACAAAAAAAGGAAAACGATAAATTATATTCGACGAAAAATATTATAAAACTTCCAAATGCAACAAGTGCCCAACATCGAATGCTGCACTACACCAGGAATTTTTGAAAATGATAAATGATCATATATACATGGATAAGGATGAATGAGTACCCTTATCTTTACGAAAACAATTTATATATCAAATAAAATCAACAGCAATCATAAATATAAATCGATGAAAATAATATAAAAACCCTTTGGAAATATAGTAATAATCACTACTAACATATAAAACGTAAAATAATTTACCTCTTTGCGAATCCCATGGACGCCTATCATGTAACGAAATAAATTGCTAAATGAAATAAAGAGGCATATAATATATTACGATAATCATAAATGCAAATTAACAAACGATAAATATATCCTGTCGAAGGAAATTACGATGATTATTGCCATTAACACATTTATATACGCAATAATTTACCTTGTGATTATCCGATGAACCTACGTTGGACAAATGAATTAATTCACAAGAAACAAATAAATATACAAAATTATCGACATATAACAATTCCCAATATAAATGACCAGCAAATTATCCGTGCAAAAAATAACAAAGCCGTATCTACACCCAACTAACTAAGGTCTTCTGGCCAATTCGTAGTCATGGAAATTGCTTCTCAGACGATTAAATTGTGATCGCAAAATAAAGCCGACAAGACTGTTTCTAACGCATACATTCTTTCTTGCCTGCTTTATTTAGCGGTCGGCGATCCTTCCGGTGGACATCTCGTTTTTTGGTTGGTATTCTAAACCCAAATAAAGGCATTCAAAGACAAGTTACAAAATTAAACATAAATTGTGACAAAATTATATGACCTACACAACCGATGATAAAGTATACTATAATCCAAACTGAGTTTCTTCGACAAAATAGACTACATGTAAATTAAAGCAAACTAGGGTCCTTTCATTCGCCCCTTTGATTTATTTTTAGACCGACCGACAAAACAAATGAAGATAACTCAGCTATACTGATTTTTTTCGAATCCAGTTACACACACAAAAATAAAAACAAATAATAATAATAAAAAATTAACGTAACCCGATTTCGGTAACGTCACTTATCCTCTCTTCTAAAAAAGCGAAAGATAAGTGTTTTGCCTTTGATTTTTCTTATACATAAGAAACACCAGAGAACACGAATACCTTCCCGTAAAAAAAAGGAAAAATACGTCATGCTCTTATTGTTGACAGTTAGCAAAATAAACGTTTTATTCGGAATAAATTTAAACCCACTATATTAACCTCTAAGGGGTGTTGAGAATCAATAAATGGACGAAAATTTATTCAGAAATCAAAATTTACATTATTACAATTATTTACATTTTTTTTATATGTAAATATTGTACTGAATATTAGAGGATGATAGGGTCAAGCAGACATGTGTTTTACCACCCTTTAGCCCCTCAGGGGACTACTGTCACCTATGTATGGAATATGGGTATGGGAAGGATCGG
>JAQFYR010001208.1:0-10520 GCA_034694985.1 Campodea silvestrii
CTTTATTCGGGTGACTAGTTTCGTTTTAAACAAAGCATCATCAGACCCATTGAAATATCACAGCCAAAATTTTCTCTATCACAAATTGGTTTAATGACACAGTAAAATGTAAAAGCATACTGCACGTTTGATTTTAAATTTTAAGTTTTATGATTTTACGTTTTACTGTGTCATTTAACCAATTTGTGACAGAGAAAATTTTGGCTGTGATATTTCAATGGGTCTGATGATGCTTTGTTTAAAGCGAAACTATTCACCCGAATAAAGCACCATATACAGAGAAGGCAGAATATTGTGTTGTTTTAATCCTAGTATTAGTTGTTTTGACTGATAGTCGTATGGTGGCCCCTTGAGGTCGGGGGCACCCCCTCTTCGCGGGGGCTCCGTTACGCCACTGCCCGGAACCTTCAATAACAAAAAGTTACTCCGGGCATAATTATTTATGGTTTCCAAACAATCAATAAATGCGCAATTAATCAAGTAGAAGGTCGAGTTCGTTGAAACCACCAGGCAATTGTTTTTTTTATAAACTAAATAGCTCACAAAAAAATAAAATTATTTTTAATATATGTAACAATATAATTAATGAGTCACTGTAATTAATATATATAATTGTGAGAATCACCAAATTTCGTCTACATTAAAAAGAACAACAAGAAATTATCTGTCGTTCATATTCTATCATGTATACTGTAAGTGACTATGACACTTACCTAGTTTGTTATGAAACCATGATCGAGTTTCTATGATCATACAGCTGGCTTTTGTACACTTAAAATTATTATTCTACGGTTTTGAAGATCAAGCTCAAAGCTCGGTCTTGGAACAATTTAAATCCTATTTGTTCTACAATAAGTACTTCACTACCGTGCTGTAGAGCCTGTAATCAGTGTAAGCAAAATACTTGTGTTCGATTTAAAATCAGACAGTATCGGAATAAAGCATACATTATTGTACCTTTTAAGAATTATTTAGTTTTCTTTTGAAATTCAGGGACATTTGCTTAAGAATAGTTGCAAAAAGCAAAAAATCAGCAAAATATACTCCCTTAATACTGTTATTTCTAATGTTGGGTGAGCGAGGGAGTTTCAGTGTGTGGGCAAAAAATTGTGAATTTTTTATATATACTTACAGCGTATGCAACAACTTTAGATGTGTAATGATACAATACAGTGATTATACTGGGAGTACTGAAGTGCAGGTTGGGTCTGTGGCTTGGCAAATCATATTACCGTAGCGACAAATTGCGCCCCCCCCCCTAACGCAAGGAAAGTTACAGGCACCTTATACACTATGAATTCAAGAAACTAGTTTTTTTTGTAACGAAAAACACTAATTTCACTGAAATATTAAATAATTTTAGTTTCATAATTTTATATCTTTAGGCTCACGATTTCCACAATGATACATCACTAGAACAAAATAAATTGAAACAAAATGCTTATTGATGTTTCTTGAGATGGAAGGAAGCCGCAGTCGCCTGCCGAACGTACCCATACCCATATTTCCTTGGTTAGGGGAAGGTAGTCCCCCGAGGGGCTAAACAGTGGCAAAACACTAATCCTGCACTGCACGTAAATATTCAGCATTATTATTAATAATAAAGAGAGTAAACATTGGAATATGCATAAATCAGTTAACGGCTCCAGGATAAAGAAAATCAAGAGAACATTGACACTTGTTCAACTTGTGGTAAATGAAATCGAAATACTGATTACTTTTTTGAGTCATGGCGTGAACATGACTTGTTTGTTTACGATTGCAGACTCGGGTTATTGTAGAAAAATTGAGTGGAGATTGTAGGAAAAATGAGTTTTTAAGATGAAGGGCAAAAATCAATCTAGAAAGGGAAACATTGCTTCGTGGTGATAGTCAGATTAGAATTAATAATAAACTCAAAATTAATGGAAGTTTACGTCAATCTAATAAATATGTTTGAATTCATATTTGGCCGCACATCCTAATAGTCGTTACTATGTCTTTAAATGCAACTATGAGGGACCTGAAGAATGGTGCAAGTACTGCAAGATGGTCCACCACCATTACGCTTAGCCTGATGGTTGTTTAAATTTTATTTAGTATCATGTACTATATATAGAGAAATAAAAGGCTTCTCTCACTTCTCCCCCTAAAAGTACACCATGCCCATGTATATATATTCTGTATCTCCATAACTCTTAACAAATTTGTTGTAGTGAAAACATTATATGCACTGAATTATCATTACACTGAATTCTCATTGCACATAATTATCGTCATACTAAATTAGCAAGAGCTGAATTGAAGTTGGTGGAACCACTTTTAGGTACAATATGTTGTTCGTTATATCATGACATGCATGGTTTTGCAAATAACAAGAAAAAATCATTACTGACACAGAGAGAAAAGACATTTTGTTCACAATACACAACGCAGGAGACGTTAAATT
Source organism: Campodea silvestrii (assembly GCA_034694985.1). NCBI lineage: Eukaryota > Metazoa > Arthropoda > Diplura > Rhabdura > Campodeidae > Campodea > Campodea silvestrii. The sequence goes on from JAQFYR010001208.1 coordinate 2,429, forward strand.
TGCCATTCAAAATTACGGTGACTTCTTTGTTTGAAAAGTACTCTAGGAACTCGGTAAATTCTGACTTGAATGAAATAGTTTCAGCTAGTATACATGCAATTCGAAATCATAAGTTGGTCAATACCGTTTTTTATTCTGCAACTATGTTGTAAATATAAATTTAGTATTTAACTAGTTTGAAAATAAATATTTCAATCACATACTATGGTTTCCCAACATACTTTTCTAACTTCACTGTAATCTAATACACGCCACATATCAGCATTAGTGATATTTAGATTAAAGACCAATATATAGCTGCAGTACATTTAACATTGTCGTTCATAAACTTGTAATGAACAAGAAAATAAAAAGATTACCACCATGTAATAATATGTAATTTAACCTATAGTGGTAAAAATTTAGTATTTCATTTAGAACTTTGACAATTATGATGCATTTAATTTTCATAATATAAATCACTTTAATATAATTATATAATCCTTGGTCTTATTATAAATGCATTGTATTATTTGTACTGTTTGACTTACAAGTCACGTACGTAAAAACAAGTAGAACATACAATCATTATAGCACCAAAAAGCAAAGCTTGGTCTTGGAAATTTAGTTAATAGCACTGACTGGAATGACATACTTGACTTCATTAATAACATAAATTTTGAATACGATGCTAGGTACCTTCACGCCATAGCCAAACCTCTTGCGTCCAGAAGAAGTATTGTCACGTACTTCAACATACTTGAAGTTTGGAAGGGACAGAACTTGATATTTAAAAAAAAATAATCTACTGAAACAAAAATTATAGGAAATAAACAGGTTATTTAAAAAAATAACTAGTTCAATCATAAACCAGCAATAAACTACCTTTGGTAAATATAAAAACGTATTGACGTCTTGTCATTGACGGGTTTTGCAGTTGCATTATTGAACAAACTTTGATTTTGCAATAGAAAACTTGGATATGCAATGTAACTGTATAAAGGTTTCCAGTATGAGTTTGAATGATATCAAGTGATGTGTAAAATATTCATATGGTAACGTGATGGTAATAAATTTCGGACTCCTCATCTATTGGAAGTATCGTAATTTTCAAATATAAGGTGCTTACCAACCTTTACATAATCCTGGTTATAGCGTACATAATTATAATCCTGGTCGAAAGTACATAATTACATAATCCTGGTTCTAGCATGAACTATAATACAGACATCAGTTGAAGCAATCAGAGGTGGAGGCCGTTGTGATATAAATGTTTGCTTCAGCTATCAAAAACTATAAATATTTCACGTCAATAGGCGTTTACTCCCAATAGACCAGCACACTATCAACTGAGATGCCATTCTCATTACAACTGCATTTCAAATGGGCAAATATCTGATAGATGCAGTATATAAGAAAACACAAAAGACTATAACTGTCTAAGAAGTAAGAATAAATGAGTTTCTACAATTTCAATATCATTTTGCGATTTCGAAGTAGTATTTGATAATTATGAAAAAAATTAAAATGTTCATGATATCAATTACGTCTAATATAAAATGCAGTGTAAGTTAATAACGTCATCTCGGACTTTATCATAATAATATAAGCAAATAAGGTAGAGTATTTGAAAAATTGCAATACAATGATATATTTTTCCACTAGAATCAGAATTTACAGAAGGAGCAAATATATCTTGTATCATTGTATTCTAAAGTAACTTTACATTTTTGCGATGTACTTTAATATTGCGAAAATGAAATTAATATTCAGAACTGCAATAATACGTTTCTTCCTATATAACTATTTACATATTATGTTTGGAAATGGTATAATCTAATATAAATCGGATATTTAATTTGATTTTGTAGATCAAATAGCAAAGCTTTGTCTGTACAGTGTTTCTTTGAATAATTGACTGCAAATTTTTCGTACCACTTGGACGGAAACTTTTACATGCTGTGCAGTTAATGCATTTCTTAGTTTTACCTCAGCTACCACAAAACTGGCACCATGCCAGTTTTATGATGTGCTGAACATGAAAGTTCAGTTTTTATTTTTAAGCGATGCCGTTAACAGAGGATCTGTAATTATTGTATATAACTACAGCATAATTATAGAGTACGTTGGATTCCTTCGTTTTCATTTATGTACGAACGCGTACTTCAAGCTATATACATCTCTAAACTCTGATATAAAGTAATGCAATATAACACAATTTCAAAATCTATGATAAACATGAATAAGGCAGATAAAGAATAAGGTATATTATTTGAAAACTTGTAATATGCTTATTATCTTGACACTAGAATTATGTTTCACAGAAGTAGCAAACACCTTAAACTATTTCAGAACTAATGATGCTTTAAAACTCTAGAATGCACTTTAATAATGAACTTGTAACTAGATCCGCAATTGTAATCCGTTACCTTGCTTCTGATATCAACCTGTTAGTTCTAATAAATATTTGTCAACATTACTACCCAACGTTGGTTAAGTCTGAATCATGTATCAACGATCGTAGCTGTCTGAATATTGTGTTTCATTCAATCAAAGTTACTAGAATATAATAGGGAGAGCTTTCAATGACTGAGTGTATTTTTCGTCTTATATCGCTCAGTTTGAGGTTTCTAGCAACTTTTAATCTAAAAAAAAAAAAAAAAAACTAGGCCTACCTTATTAATGAACCTTCCCTTTAATAAGTCAACTGCTTTACGCTATAACTGATTTACGTTAGAATTACTCAACTGCTTTACGCTCGAAAAACTGTTTCATGGGTTACTTCCACACTAAAATGTCGATTTATAGTTTATTCTACCATAAAGTTGTTTTTAAAGAAGGTGTGCTTTATAGGCTTTATTAAAATAATAATACTGGAGTAATATTTAGAATTATGTGGCATTTAACATGACTTCTTTTGGTGGTGGACTTTTGGTTATTTACCTTGAAATAGCATTCTGCCGGACGTTGAAGATGCTGCGAGAAGAAGTAGCAAACTATAATAGTAAGATAGGAATATGTAAGAAGATAGTATAAAGTACATATTGTAAAATAAAATCTTCTTCCACAATATCACGAAATTGAATCTAATTGCTTGTGCTAAGATATATATTCTTATTTATTATATCTAAAACTTCAGACCTCTGGGGAGTTTTTTAAATTTATTTATATATGTAAACATATATATCGTATTAAATTACTTGTAACACATTCGTCTGTTACGTGAGTGGTGACCAACGAACTTGAGATTAACTTTGTATACATCATTATTACACGTTCGATCTCCTTATTTACGACATTGTTTTTTGCTAGGATATAAATGCACTAGTATACTGTCAAATATTAACGGTTACATTCATATTTCGCAAACTTACATAAATATATATCACATTTGTAAATAACATGGAAATAAATATAACTCCCATCTCTGAAATATGGGCTTTGTTGTGCACTACCTACCGGTTTCAAATTTTCATATCATCAGGTAATTCAGTGAACAGCATATATTGCATATCATAAACTTTCTTACAAGATATGTTGTTGGCTTAACTAACTGATGATGAATGAAAATTCGAAACCAATAGTGTAATAAAGTTGATATTGTGAAAACGGCTGTTACATTTGCTTTCATTTTGTTTAGTTACAACCCAGAAGTTTCATATTGCTCAACATTATTATTTACATTTTATTTTTTACATTATTCTTCACAATGTATTTGGGGAAATAATTCCATCACAGTTTGCTTTAGCTGAAAATGAACCTGCAAAAAAATGTCCAACTTAAAGGTCGACCAGAAGAGGTTGAAAGTAAAAAGACTTTCCTCGTTGTCATGCAACTCCTCGAACTAAGTCGACATTGGGATTGCAAGTATACAATTATTAGCTTTTCATTCACACTCTTTTGGGTTGTGACACTAAGTTACAGTTATTTGGGATTGGTAAGTAAAGATCTGGCGAATCTCATGAAAACTGCTTCAATCATGGAGTATGCTGAAGTTTTTAACAGTCAGACAAGTCTCCTAAATGACATAATCACTGTAGGTGAAAAGCTGTTGCTTCCATTTATTGATAAAATACATCTGACACCTTGGATGATCAACGCTATAGACGTTTTTGTGAAGAGTTTTCAAACAAAAATCGGTCCAAGCTGTTCAGGCAAGGTCACTTCCACCAATGTCAGTTGCTGCTAAATTTTATGATATGCGTGTCTACCATCAAATTTAGTCTTGGAATGACAACACATATTTATTAGCACAAAATTAAGGTTGGAAATTTAAGGGTGACCAACTCCGATCTGTTCTCACTGATATCCAACCAGCACCACCAGCTCTGCTGGATATCGTTACATGTAAATGTGAAACAGATTGCATTGCATCTAGATGCTCATGCCGACGACATGGTTTGAAATGTTCATCCGTATTCAGTGAATGTCAGTCTTCACTGAACTAACTCCAATGTGCAAGTATAGGAAGACTGTGTGGATGACCAAGTTTAATGGTTTTTGGCATTATCAGGAATAAAATAGTAACTGGGTGTGGTTTAGTGTATACTGGTCTTAATAAGCAAAATAGGATAACACTAGTTTTGGAGCAACCAAATTCAACTTATTATGTTAATGAAAATTATCACCTAATGCCTCCATTCTTCTAGATTTTATGTGTGGTGGTTGGAATAGTTTACCACGTGTAAAAATGTTTTTTTTCTTTTTTATTCCTGTTTGCTTAATGATAATTGTTCACATAAAATAAAAAGCCTGCACATAAATCATACGTATTTCAAAATAATATGCTTAGGTTTTACTTTCTATTTTCTGATAATATTTAAGATATGAAATTATAATTAGCGTACAAAAATTAGAATTTTATGGTATTTAATTTTATTTCTGCTCATTATTGTGGACGAAGCTCTTGTTTGTGAGTTACATGTAGAATAATTGGAATGCACATGATGTCAAAATGTTGTCCACTGATGAAATATGAAAATATTTGCTAAACCTGAAACTATATCAAAATAATTATAAGGGGAATAATTATGACGTGACGTTTTAAGTTTTACATAATGACATCAATAATTCAATATAATATGAAATCTTGTTGCACACTATATTCAATTTATTGTGTATGCTATAATATAAAAATGCAGTAACTTGCATTCGTATGCACAAACAATATAGGTATGTTCTACATGCTGTAAGTCATCAGTTAAAATAAATAAATTGTATCCATCATTACAGGAATTTTAATATGCAGATCATTGGTCTACGTAAATTATGAGCAACATAATGATAACAGATCATTTTGTAAAAGACCAATTTCACCGATAACCAGCAATGCATTGGATATTCTCATTTTGACCTTATTGCTCGGCTATTCCTGCAGCCAATTTGAAAAAGTTCCTGTATCTAAAATTATCGAAGTTATCTTATATAGTTTGTTTTACAAGAAATATGTTATAATTAAAAAAATATATATTTACAGAATATCCACATCACTAATAAACAATATTTATGAAAAAACTTTTTTTTTTCATTTTACAGCCTCCGAATACAATATCATATTGTGGCAATTTATTTCCATTGACTTCTAGGTTTCTACTGCTGAACATCAATCTCAGTCTCGACCATGTGCAGACGCAGAAATTGACCCAATTCCTGAATGTGATAACTGTATTTGTACAATTGGCCCACGTCTAATGCAAAGGCTTTATAATAAAGAGTGTCTAACAGAAAGTTGGTCAAGCCCGAATCAGGTATACCTGGACTGTGGTCTAAACCAACTTGAGGACAGTAGAAAAGCACAAATTGTAAGAGTGTCTAACTGGAACAATGTATACTGAAAAAGTGTCAAATGAACAAAATATCAGATGTGCCCTTCACGAACCCAATGGATATACAGGGTATCTCATAATAATCGAAACACCTGGATATGGAGCTGCATTAATAGCTAGTATAATTCATTCATTCCCTTTACAAAACCTCCATCACGTTCAATGCAATTTATGATGATTACATATATTGTATCAGTATATCTTACAGTAGATTATACTTACACACTTAACAAAGCGTATGAATTGTGTATGTCGAAATACTGATGCATTACGATTTAGTACAATCTGCACGTGTGGTACACAATCTACGTTGTGTTAATTATGCTACTGTTCAGTGGTTTACTTCTATTCATATTTGCGATAATTTTCGCTTTTTTAAATTACCTCTTCAAATATGAGGAGGAATTTAATTTGTCTAAACTTCAAAGTATGTAAGATATATAATTGTTTGTAAATCCAAATTATTCATTTTTATTAACGTGAGATTTAATGTATGCTCCGACATGACAAGTGAGAATTTGGTTGCCGGTTTGTCCCCAACCCCTCTTACTGACATTTTATATATAAGTCACAATAACACTTACCTTGTTTGTTATGGCACTATGATCGTTTTTCTAAGTTCAAACAGCTGGCTTTTGTACACTTAAAATTGTAATTCTACGGTTTTGAAGATCAAGCTCAAAGCTCGGTCTTGGAACAATTTAAATCCTATTTGTTCTACAATAAGTATTTCACTACAGTGCTGTAAAGCCTGTAGTCACTGTAAGCAAAATACTTTTGTTCGATTTAAAATCAGACAGTATTTACTCATCGGAGTAAAGCATACATTATTGTACCTTTTAAGAATTCTTTACAGTTTTCTTTTGAAACTTCAGGGACATTTGCTCTCCAGTAGTTGCAAAATATACTCCCTTCATACAATTATATTCAATGTTGGGTGCACAGCTTTCACTAAAAAACACTAGTTTCACTGAAATATTAAATAATTTTAGTTTCATAACTTGATTTCTTTAGGCTCACGATTTCCACACTGATACATCACTAGAACAAAGAAAATTAAACAACATGCTTATTGATGTTACTTGAGATGGAAGAAAGCCGCAGTCGCCTGACGAATCTACCCATACCCATATTTCCATGGTTAGGGGAAGGTGGTCCTCTGACGGCTAAACAGTGGCAAAACACTCATCCTGCACTGCACTTAAATATTCAGCATTAATATTAATAATAAAGAAAGGAAGCTTTGGAATATGCAGAAATCAGTTGATCACTCCAGGATAATTAAAATCAAGAGAACATTGACACTTGTTCAACTTGTGGTAAATGAAATTAATCGAAATATTGATTACATTTTTGAGTCAAGATGTGAACGTGACTTGTTTGTTTACGACTGCAGACTCGGGTTATTGTAGGAAAATTGAGTGGATATTGTAGGAAAAATGAGAGTTTTTAAGATGAAAGGCAAAAATCAATCTAGAAAGGGAAACATTGCTTTGTGGTGATAGTCAGATTAGAATTCATAAAAAAATGCAAAATTAATGGAAGTTTACGTCAATCTAATAAATATGTTCAAATTCATTTTTGCTGCACATCCTAATAGTCGTTACTATCTCTTTAAAAATACAACTACGGGGGACCTGAAGAAGGGTGCAAGATGGTCCACCACCATTACGCTTAGCCTGACAGTTGCTTAAATTTGATTTAATATCATGTTCTATATAGAGAAATAAAAGTCTTCTCTCACTTCTGCCCCTTAAAGCACATCATGTCCATGTATATATATATATTCTGTATCTCCATAACTCCTAACAATTTCGTTGTAGTGAAAACATTATATGCACTGAATTATCATTACACTGAATTCTCATTGCACTTAGTTATTGTCATACTAAATTCGCAAGAGCTGAATTGAAGTTTGTGAAACCACTTTTAGGCGCAATATATTGTTCGTTATATCATGACATGCATGGTTTTGGAAATAACAAGAAAAAAATCATTACTGATAAGAGGGAAAAAATAAATTTTGTTCACAATACACCACATATAGCATGTCAAACTTGTCATTCAAAATTTAGGTGACTTATTTGTTTGAAAAGTACTTTTGGATCTTGGTACATTCTGACTTGAAGGAAATAGTTTCAGCTAGTATACGTCCAATTCGAAATAGTAAGTTGGTCAATACTGTTTTTAATTCTATAAATATGTTATAAAAATGATGCCTGTTAATAACAAACCTTAATTTACTAAATATGAAGAACATTACATGACTTTCTTATATATTAAATATA